>JANVCC010000030.1:23595066-23617247 GCA_025345505.1 Todiramphus chloris collaris
CGCGGCCCGCGGCGCGTGCGCTGGGCACCCGCGGGGAGGTGTGGCCGCGCGCACTGACCTGCCATGGTGCCAACTCCGCGGAACGGCTGAAGCTGAGGCGGTGGCCGCGCTCCCCGGGCTGCGCTGAGGCCGCCCCTTATATAGGGGCGGGGCCACGAGCCACACGTCTTTGGCTGGCGGCGGAGGCCCCGCCCCAAGGAATCCCTGTGTCGTGGAGGGGCGGGGTCTCCGCCATGGCCTCCCGCGCCGGTGGCACGTCATCCTCCTTCGGCAATGGGTGGTCGGCGCGGGGGGCGCGGGGAGCGGCGGCTGCGACCGCTCGCCCTGGGGCCGCGCCCTGAAGGCCTCTGACCCTCGCCGGTGCCCGCCAGGCCAAGCAGAGCTTGAAAAGGCTCCGCTGTGCAGGCGGAGGGCAGGAGCCCTCGCCGGGATGCTGTGTCTCGTTGGTCCTGTGGTCGCCGAGCCCGAGAGGAAGGAGTAAAACCACCCCTGGCACGAAGCCCCCTGCAGCTACCGGGAGTGCGTTTGCAGTCTGTGCACATGCCAGGCACCCCCGGGCCTGCAGCCGTGTTAGGGCTGCATGGCTGCTGGTGAGCCAGCCCCAACGCGGCCGCCAAGCAGCAGCAGAGGATGGTGTGCCTGCCAGGTGTGCCTGGGGCCGGGGGCAGGCGGCTGCAGACATGGCTGGGATCGCTGCTGGCTGTGAAACGCAGCTGCTGGCGCATGCAGCATTACAGGCAGCTTGGTGGTGGTCACTGCGGGGTGGCACGAGGGGCCCTGCAAAATGTGCAAGGCAACTGCTTGCCTTTTCATTTTCAGACTTACGCTGTCATGTGTCTTGTTAAGATAACAACTAGTAGTGTTGTCAGTGCTCGGCATCTCCGGGGAGCATGTTTCAGCAGGTGAGAGGAGGAGATACTCCCACGCTTAGATGGCTCAATTTCAGTCCTTGAAAAAATGTGAGCTGTACCTTTTCAGGAATACAGAAAGGGTGCTAATAAGTTTCTTGTGCTCTTCTTTATCACCCTTGCAAGCGTTATGAGTATTAAGACTAGTACAAATCCTTTGTTATTCACATGACTCTCAACTTACTAGTCAAAACTAAGCAATTAAAGTAGATAACAAATAGTGAAGGGTAGAGATATACAAGATCCCCTTATTGAAGACAGCCCAAGGAATCACAAAATCACCAAGTGGCTGAGGTTGGAAGGGGCTTCTGGAGGTCACCTCCAACTCCCTGCTCAAGCAGGGTAGACCCAGAGCTGGTTGCCCAGATGGCTGTCTCCAAGAATGGAGACTCTGCCACCTCCCTGGGCAACCTCCACCAGTGCTCGGTCACCCTCACAGTGAAAAAGTGTTCCCTGATGTTCAGAGGGATGCTCCTGTGTGTCAGCGTGCGCCCACGGCCTCTGGTCCTGTCACTGGGCACCACTAGAAGGAACCTGGCTCCATCGTCCTGCCACCCTCCCTGCAGGTATCTATACACATTGGTGAGATCCCCCTGAGCCTTCTCTGCCCCAGGCTGAACAGTCCCAGCCCTCTCAGCCTTTCCTCATAGGAAAAACGCTTTCTTGTCCCTTCAGCATCCTTGTGACCTTTTGCTGGACTCTCTCCAGTAGGTCCATGTCTCTCTTGTAGTGGGGAGCCCAGTGCTGGATGCAGGGCTCCAGGGTGTCCTCACCAGTGCTGAGTGCTCCTCCCTTGACCTGCAGGCCATTCTTGGTCTGATGCAGCCCAGGACATGATTCACCTTCTTTGCGACAAGGGCAAAGCTGGCTCATGTTCCACTCGGTGTCCACTAGGACCCCCAGGTACTTTTCTGCAATCCATTATCTTCTTCAAGACAATGAAGACCTATACCTGCTTTTTCACCAGAATAAACTGAGGGAAATCTTTTAGGAAGGGGATTCCTTTATAACCTGAAATGGCAAGTGGTTTTTGTCATGAAACATTTTAAAAACTAAACAACCCTTCAAATGCGAACTGGTGAACAAAGAACCTTCCACATCCAAACTTCCCCAGGATGGGAAACTATGTTTGAGCTGAGACAATTTTTGTAGACCTGTTTTAAAATAAAACTACTTACTTTGAAAAACACCAAAATCGGGGAAATGCTCGTTGACCACCACCATCAACAAAAAAGGCTGTTGGAGCATAGTAATAATTTTAAAAATATCCCATGCATGAATCATAATTATAGGCAAAGCTGGTAATGTTACATGTGAGTAGGATTTACTAATATTTTCTGGTATGTGACCCTTTTTCAGGTATCCATGGCTTTGACAAGCTTTCCATGTGATGGTGTTCGACATAGTTTGTGTCTGTCTCAGATGAAAGTTTTGAGAAATTTTTAGCCAGCACATTTCAGCTGCGTCTAGCTTGTTGCTTTGCCAAGTTTTTGACAGAAAACAATAGAATAGCTACTGTTAGTGATTGCCCTCCCCCTCCTCCTCCCCCCAGCTCCTTTGTATAGTGTTAGAGTGGAGCAAAAAAGCATCATTCCTTCTGGTTTCCACGTTAAAAACAATCAAAAGAAAAGACCAAAGCCAACTAGGTTTATTGTCAGTGTTAAGCTTGAAAGTCTGTGAGAGACTGTATGCAGTCTGTGTGCACTCCTGTGCACACACCTGCTGCAGATATTTGAGATTTTCCCATTGTTTTAGGTTGAACAGGCTGTAAATTCTATGGTTACCTTCTGTTACTGGATTGCACATACATCCATGCTCTTGTACTGATTGATTGCACTCCTTTCCTAGTAACCTGGAGGGGAACAGTCAGAGGAAGAACCTGAGAGAGAATCAGGTGTCCTATTGGCTTACAGATCAAAAGGAAGAAAAGATCATGTGACATGAGGATAGAGTGAAAAAAGCCCCCAAAGAAAGAGAAGAATGCTTGGAACAAGCACTTATGAGGTGAGGGCTAAGATGAGAAAGCTTCTAAGTGTAGGACAGGCTGAGCAAAGAAACAAGCTTGGCCACAATTATAAGAGGATAAATTTAAGACTAGTTGAAAGATAAGCATATGAGGATGGGAACTAGCCAGGGAAACCGTGTTACTTGTCAGCATGACATAGGACTTGATAAAAATCCGATGAGGAGGAAGAAGGAATAGATTTTGCTAAAATAGAAATAGATTTTACTTTAGCACTCAGAAAGAATGGCCAAGTGCTGCATAGCAGCTCATTAGGTTGCATACTGGCACACTAAAGGCGGTGCATGTCCTATGGAAAATGAGCCTGTTCTGCAATTAAAAAATTACATCACAATGCATGTCACAGAAGTCATTACCATTGCACAACATAGAACTTCTACTTTTAATGACTGAGTAATAGTGATATTTCAGTAGGAGCTTGTCTATAACTTGAGACATTTCTGAACACCAAATACTAAGTGGCTTTGAAATACAGTTAGGATTTACATAGCAGTAACAGAACTGCTGCCCCTGTAACTGTACTGTGTTAAGTGTAAACTTCTGAAGTACTTAATTAGCCATTTACTCTTAAGCTATATAATAATTTTGCAAATGTGCAGAGTGACTCCAACCATTAAAATAATAAAATATTATAGGGGAAGTTTCAGAATAAACCATTATTTCTGTCTCTGCAAAATCAGGGGGGGGGGAGGTTGGGAAGAAAAACCGTCAACTCCATGCATTCAGTCCCAAACTTAAAGCACTGGAATTCAGTTTTTACAACACTGCAACTGAAATGGTAATCTGTCTGGTTAGGAGACTGCCATAGTGTGGGGTGCAGAGCTGGATATGTAAAAAGAACATAGCCTGATTCAAGACTATAATGAGAGGTTTGTTTTCATTTTCATCCTGTCTTCACTGTCTTGTCGTAAACTTCCCTGGTAACTAAAGCCGTTCTGGGTCATCCCCTCTGCTTTTCAGTCCCTTCTCACCATGACCTTACTGTGATGTTCGACTGGACACTTATTATTCAAGAATTTAGAAGAGCCTGCATAGACTTTTAATATTTGGTACAATTTTTTCCTAATGCTAGGATTTCAATATAAAGTAACTTATTCTGAGAGGACAAAAAAGGCTTTGGTGTTTCTATTTGAATAATCAAAATACCATGCTGTCACTTCACATTATTTCAACCTTTCACATTCTCCTAACTGTCATTCTCTTTGCCTGTCTCAGAGACGGTTATAGTTTTGGCCTCGTCTCCTTCAAAGAAATCCACCTGCTACATAAATGTGGTAGTCTTCTGAAAAGCTTGGCTCTACCTTGCAAATCCGGTACTTGCCTGGTGTGTGTTACTTAACAAATGGCAGTGAGCACGTTTAGCAGATTAAGGAATTCTTACAATTTCTTCTAGCTAACATGATAAAACAAACACTGAGACCTACTTACTTCACTGCTTATTTCTTTTGATTTATATCAACTTTTCGTTTGATTCTCAGTGGTCTATAATGTAAGCTACAATAGAAGCTTTTCTCCTGGTTGCATGAATAACCTGATATCTATTAATAAGTACATTGATGCTGAGCCATTTTTCTCATTGGAGAATTAATTACCTTTGTCATATCAGTCCTTACAACACTGTTAAAAAGTAAGTAACTCTGAGACCTCTCTCCACTTTCTTAAGCTTAATGAAAAGGTTTAAATGTTATTGTAGAACACAGAACCATGTACAAATGATTTCACAAGCCTCTTCTCCTTTGGCAAATAGGCTAAATGAGGCATGTGTACACCTGTTTTTCTCCTATCCTACCCTCTGCTGCATCTCTGCTCCCCTCTACTATGCTCACCCTTCAATGGTGGGAGGTCACAAGACCTACTGATTAGGACATGTGTCTGGGATTGGTAAGCAGGGGTTTGTCATGAGTTCTACTCCTCCTGTTTCCTTTTTATTTTCCATCTTAGCCACTTGACTAAAATCAGTAATCCCATCTCTTGCTCTGTATTTGTACAGGGAAGTCCTAGTCATGTATCCAAGCTGTAGGTGCTGTGGCTGCGGTAGGTAACAATCAATCTACTGTTTCTTATTTGCACAAATGTGCTGACCAGAATCTTAAACTCTCCCAAAATAGAAGGCTTTTACTAATTCATCTTACCACACATTTCATTCCGTACTACAGGAAGTGCTAAAACTCTTAACACTTGAAACAAGTAAGCTAGCAGATGATAAAATTCCCAGAAATGCAAAGTTCTTAAGATTTAGAGATCTTAGTAGGGATTTGCAAAGAAGTGTTGGCAATACTTCCACCAAGTTTGCCAGGTTGGATGGGGCTTTGAGCAACCTGCTGTAGTGGGAAGTGTCCCTGTCCATGACAGGGGGGTTGGAACTAGATGATCTTTAAGGTCACTTCCAACCCAAACCAGGCTGTGATTTGAAATTACTCAGATCTACAACAATGCTCTAGTTCCATGCTAGAATTTCAAGCTAGTACTTCCCCCTGTTTAGGCCATGTAGTTAACTTCAGTCTCATGTGAAAATAAAAATAAAATTTAAAAAATTTTCAGGATGATATACTGGGAATGATATTTCTGATTAATATCAAGTGGATTTGATTACCTCCTTTTGGAAAACCATAGCATCATTAAAGTCAGATGCTTCAACCCCTTTCATAGCTAAAGAAGTATAATAGCATCCAGAATAGAAAATAATAGAATATTTCAGTTGGAAGGGACCTGCAGTGATCATCTAGTCCAACTGCCCGACCACTTCAGGGCTGACCCAATCTTAAAGCATATTATTATGGGCATTCTTCCAGTGCCTCATAAACCCTGGCAGGCTTGGGGTATCACCCATCTCTTTAGGAAGCCTGTTTGACCACCCTCTCAGTAAAGAAATCCTTTGTAGTGTCCAGGCTGAACCTCCCCTGACAGATGCAGCTTTAAATCATTCCCAGGTGTCCTGTCCCTGGATCCCAGGGAGAGAAGCTCAGCACCTCCCTTTCCATGTCCCCTCCTCAGGAAGGTGCAGAGAGTGATGAGCCTCCCCTCAGCCTCCTTCTTTCTGAGCTAGACAAACTCAGATTCCTTGTCTAGGACTAGAATGTTACTAGAGAAGTGATACATTAACAATAATGCTCAGCGATTGTAATTGTCAGAAACTTTTATAAGCATTTATCCCACATCTTTGAGCAGTTAACTAACCCCATTTTTACTGAGAAGATTATAGGGCTCATTTAGATTAAATGAGAAGACAGTTTGCAGTTTATGCTAGCATAAAGCAACAACAGTGTTGCTTGGGAGGTTGTTTTAATTGACCTGGAATAATTTTTTTTCAGTTTGACACCATCAGTTCAGGCAATGTTGGCCTTTCGTATATGACTTTCTAAAGGAATGCACAGAACATCAGCAGTACATGCAGATCTGTGGTGTAGCAGCTTCCACACCTTACCTCACCGATAAGGTCTTGTACTCATCAGAGCAGAATGATGTGGTAACGCGTTCTTGGGTTCTTGACCTAAGTGTGCTCAAGGGCTAATTATGAATGTCTTCTTTAAGTGGAGTTTTATTTTAGGATTTTCAGGTTTGCACAGGAAAAAAGTCGTTAGCCAACGCTAGAAGATGTTGAGCAGCAAGCAGTCTTTGTTGTCAAAACTATTGAAGTACAAAATGGCCTGTAGATTTTAAACTGCATCTCTCTGCTAAAATCAGTGTCATACATGCTGAAGGACAGAGGTCTTGTAGTGTTGAAAAATACTTAGGCTGGACATAAACAGAAATGTATCTGGCAAACAGCTAAAAGAGTGCTAATTGAGTCAGCCTTATGAATTCCTCGTTCACACTGTGTGCTGTGGTGCTGTAAATGCCAGTTAAGAGATGGGTGATTGTTTTTTCTGTTGAAACTGCAGAAAACAACTTCTTACTGTGTCATATGTACAGTATCCATGTTGTTTGTGCTGGGTATGTTTGCTCTCTCAAGTGTATCATTCCAAGTAAATATCCCCATGTCAAAAGGCTGACCCTTAAGTTTACTCTTCATCATAGTTACAATAGCTGTCAAATGTAGCAACCTTGCAGTATATCCCATATGAAGTGGGTTTCTTAAAAGTGTTTTGGGGCTGTATTAGGAAGCTGGGCATAATTATTTTGACAATGCCTTCTCTTATGAATTGGTCCCTGTATATCAGGTGTGGCTCAGTGATGATTTTCTAGCTGCATAGTTCACACAGACCATAGCATTATTTATCCTGTGCAAACATTGAAACAACATCTCATGCTTTTCTCACTGTACAGTCCAGTTATTTTTTCATTGTCTTTTATCAGGATTTTCATCAATGTTTCCCCACGGCTTCCAGATTGTTCACAATGCAGATGCAGCAGTTCTGTTCACTGGGCTGGGCAACAGCAATCACGTTACCCATGCCCTGCATTCTTTACATTAGTTGTTCATAGGAAGACAAATGTAATTATAACTAGTTCTAATTGGGGACGGATGAACACTTGGTTGTTTGTTTCAAAAGCCATGGCTGACATAATAAGAAGGCCTAAGCTCCATTTCCTACTTCCTTATGCTTTTGCTAGTGACTGTTTATACTTTGATGCAGACTATTGCCTATGAAGGTCATTTTGTTATAGCGGTTTACACTGATATAGGTGCTGTGGCTGGCACTTAAGATCTGAAGCAGGTGGGTTTGAGTGGGTTTTGAACCTTAGAGTTTTTCAGTACTGTTTTTGTGGACATAATTTTATTTTCCATAAACATGTAAATCATTTAGAAGCCCTGCAATGCTTCTGACAATAACATTTTATGAAGTGAACTCCACTGGTTAATTTGAACATTTTGTCAGTGCCAAGTATAGGCTACAGATCCTTTCCATTCTGTGTTCCCCAGGATCTTGTGGAGAAATCTTGCTTAAAGTGACAGGCTTGCTGTTTCAGGAAAGGTTTAAGGCATCTTTTTTTGTTATTTGAGGGATCTTATATGTTCTTATAATAATCATTATTTGTAAAGGATGTTCTGAATATTTTTGACCACATAGAGATGACTGATGCAGAGGTTCTGGATTTTATTGCTGTGTTCACTGCTACAAGAGGCATAAGACTCTTGTAGGCAGGAATTCCCAGCTTATATTTTTTCATATAAGCGTGTATTTTACAGCTTATATGAAGGCTATAGTACAGAATTCTCTGTGACATGACTCTTGCTGGAAAAGAACAAAACAACAAACCCACCCCATTTGTACACAAATTGAAAATTGTTTCATTTAAATGTTTAATGGATATAATGGTCTATTTGAGAGATAATAGGATTTAGCCTGTAGTTATTAAGCACTTAACATTGATATGGCTTAGATTCAGGAGGCCCATTTGGATAAAGTACAGTATCACTTATGTGAATATATGTTGAGAAAATGCATTTCATTTAGGAAAAGGTACAGCAAAGAGTAAACCTTTCTTTATGAAGCCAGTAGCATTTACAAAAAGCGGAGTACAAAATATTTTGGTTCCAGCATCTCTTTCACATTTAATGTCCATAGCACATTTAATGTCCATAGCATCACTTAAATTAATGTGCTTATTCCTTCTAGCATTTTTGGTATATTTAGAACCACTGGTAGGCTTGAAATATTATATGGTAATCTTTAATGAGACCTTTTTGTGATTACTTGTATTGGAGAGGACAGACTTCTGTTCTGGAGTAATAGAAATGAAGGAGAATGCGCTGCATTTTCCTAATGATCACTGTCTATACATTGTTTTTCCGTTCAGATTTGTATTACTTCTTAATTGAACTTGGAGAATTAAGACAAATCAAAGCTGTGCATTGGTCCAGATAAGAAGTGAAAAAAGATCAATAAGGGAGACAGCAGAAGGAGTAGCGATTTGGAGCATCTGTGGTAGGAGAAAGGATTAGGAGATGTCAGATAATTGTTAGGAAAGTTCTTATGGACTGCAGAGTCATGCTGGAGAATGTGGTCATTAAACTATAAAGATAAATGGAGATGGACAGGACCAGCAACTATAGATTACAGTAAGCCGCTTAAATTTTTCATCTAGCTTTTTAAAAGCTAACCATATTAAACAACTCTGATAGGGAAATTTGTATAATGCTTGTCTTGTAACTGCACATTGCATCCTTCAGAGACCTTAGTGTCCTAATATACCTTCAGAGCTTATCATGGTTGGTATGGCGAGAGTTTTCGTACTGGTTGCGGTGTAACGGGAGTGAGCTGTGAAATTCCACTTTCTTAAATACGATATCTGTGATAGTGAAACGTGACCATGGACAATAAGGCAGGGTATAAGAAACAGAATTTGTAGGTTGAGGTAGATTTTATTAGATGAGCTGATTTAGTAGGAGAAAGTAGACAAACCTACCTGTGGACACATGAGCCCTTCTTTGGTCTCAAATAAAACCATGAACTCAATAGCCTCATGGTTTTATGGCATATCTTAACATACCTCCTCATTAACCTCACTTCCATAGGCAGCAAACTGCCTGTTCCTCTTCCTTAACGTTGTCTCCTCTCTTACCCCCTCATAACTTCTCTTTTACTTCAAATCTGTCAGTTATCCTGTCTTTCAGACACAATCTGGTAAGCACATAACACCTATCTATTTTGGACCCGTTGAGTGTTCAAAAGCTTGTCTGTTTTTTTTTTTTACAGCTATAGCAACTGGTCTATTGCAGCATAATACCTCAAATGAATGAAGAAAAACTTGAATGCATACTGGACCCAATGGCTTGAAAACAGCAATTTTCACAGGAGTTTTAGTCATTTAAGAACTGTTATATTTTGCCTTTGTCTTCAAGCTTGGAATAGTTCTGGTTACCAAATAAGGAAGCAGTGCAGAAATGGTGATCTTCATAATTCCTAATATATGTATGGCTCACTTTGAACATTGTGAAGTCAGAAACGTTTCCAGAGTTATGTAACATTTGTGACAGATCTTGGTATTTCTCACCCTTTTCTTGTCTCCTTAGGCATATTCAGTGATTCTTAAACCTTTGGCTGTACCCCAGTGAGCTTAATAGGGCAGAAACTTGTATTTGTTGCCTTCCAATGTATAGTCTTCTGAAATGTGCCAGAATATTGTCCTGGGTTCAACTCGGGTAGGGTTAATTTTCACAAGAAACTGGGAGGGGACACAGCCAGGATAGCCAAACTGAACCATCCAAGGGAATATTCGATACCATACTGATGTCAAGCTCTGTATATACCAGGGCGGAGCTGGCCCACAGAAGCACGTGCAGGGCAGGTGGTGGGTTCCAAGCTGTGAGCAGTTATGTTGTATATAATTTGCTTTATATATTATTTCATTACTATTATTGTTACTACTGTTGTTTCTTCTCTCTTTCTGTTACTCTACTTTCAACCCATGGCATTTTTTTTTCTCCCAGTTCTCCTTTGTATCCCGTGAAGGCGGGAGTGAGTGAGTGGCCATGTGGTGCTTATTTGCCGTCTGGGCCTAAACTACAACGGATATAGCAGGAGTAATTAGTGCAACTTCTACAGCTTAGCTTTCTCTCCTTTGCAACAACGACCTTAGGGACTATCCCAGCTTTTCTGAAGCTAAGTGCTGTTTATTCAGTCACACCACTGACAGGAGTAAACCTCCTGTAAAACAACGGCTATCCCATCCAACCAGGCAGGTCCTCAGTATTTGTATAGATCATCTGATACCACCTCCTGACACCACTATAGGTAACCCTAATTCAGTTCTCCATTACACTATGAATAAATTTGGACGAGCAAACATACATGCTCATGTGAGGGCCACCACTGAGGTTGTTCCCAGCCCTGTTTTGTTGTCAGACCTTTAGTGTCAGATCAAGCCTGTAAAATGATGCCCCCCTCTCCCCTTGGGGTGAGTCTTTAAAGGGTGTAAGTCATGCACATTTCCAATATTGTTTTTCATCTACACTTAATGACAAATGTGTCCTTTATAACATCAAAACAGAAGTGTTTGAGTATTTCGTGCCTTCTTGGCATCTGTTATGTCGCTATGTTGCAGTCTTAATGACCCAGGATGTTAGGACATTGCAACAGGAATATTTTTAGTTTCAAGGTTGCCCCCGTTGTAATTGTAGAGAGATACAAATCTCACTCTACCTTTTGCCCCCACAGTGCCAGCTGAAACTGTCTATTTAGATTTCTCAGAGTTCCTTTTCAGCAAATATAGAGAACATACAGCAGACAATAGTTTCTGTAGGTTGTGGCCTAGCTCCCTGACTTCTTTTTTTATAGAATGTAAAATCAAACATAGATGGAGCTCAGCTGAACTGAACACACCCAAGACTCACTTGGTTGCCAGGCTTGCAGTGGAATGAAAACCAATTTTTCTGCATCTACATATTGAGTGAGGATGCAGGAAAAGCTATAAAGGAAAGGGAAATGCTTGAGAGAAATTAAAACATGAGGTGGGCCTGGAAAAAGAAGAGGATTTGTGGAAACTGAAGAGATGCAGAAGAGGGCATAGCATAAATGGGAACAAGTGAAACTGAAAGAGAAGAAAGGCTGAAAAGAATTTCAGCTTTAAGGAGTTTTCAGAATTGGAATATTGTGAGTGATCTACCCTAGTTTTGGTCCTGCTCTGTCAGGGAGGTTGGACTTGATCTTCAGAGGTCTCTTCCAACCCTTAACATTCTGTGATTGAAAAGGGAGACCTGTAAGAATTCTGGGGTTCTTGTAGATGAGATGACAGTGACGTGGTGAAGAGGGGAGAGACAAAATCAGGGACTTTGTTTGGGACACTAAGTGAGATGAATTTTAATGAGCCTTCAGTGCTGAGGCTAAGAGAACAGGGAAGCTAAATAATTGTATGGGAGAGAAGTCTGAATACAGGCTGGAGTTCTTTGTTTGGTAGGGACATTTGGCAGTATTTCTTAAAACCGCTATCCAGAAAGTGTTTTGGAATATAAGAGGAGCACCAACCAAGCTTCTTTATAGCAAGACCTCCCTAGAAATCCAGTGGATTGTGATATGGAAAAGTGAGATACTGTCAGCAGTTTCACTGGGACTGGCATACAGCTTCTAATGCAGCAGGATACTTTGCATCCCATTTACTTCATTAGATCTTTTCTGCTCCATCTTTCCTTAACAGAGCTACTACTAAGTTCACTTTCCAATAAAGGAATGGAATTATCTGGAACAGTTCTTGGTGGGTCTATATGCAGCATATGTTTAATTGTCTTACATTGTCCTTGCATTTAGTACGACAATAAAAAAAAAAAATCAATACTTAGATAACATTACCCTTCTTGTTCCTAATGGCTGAAATAGCAAGAAACGAGTGTGCCTCTTATCTGTCTGTAAATAATTCTAAAAAATTAGAAAATTCAGATTAAATTTTTGTGTTAATTGTCCCAGACAAGCTATAGGCATGCACAGACGTAGTCATTTTTGAAATTGTACTTTTACTGAGGACTAAATCTTTCCTTTTTCATTTTGGTGGAGAGCTCATCCTGTATCATAATCAGTGCTGCCTGCAGAACAGTAAGACTTCAGGAAAGAAGTTCTTTCAAGCCACCCTGTATTTACTGATGGTATATAAAATGTACCCTATAGGGAAGGGGAATTCCTGTCCATCAGTGTAGAGGAGGAGATCCAAGCCTGAACAACAGATTTAACCACTCCAGAACTTCCTTAGCCATTGCTCCTTGTCAAAATGGAAGTATTTGCTTTGAGAATTTTAAAGTCTCTTCCACTTTAATTTGCATGTCTTGGATTTGGTGCTTAATGTTGACAGATTTCATTGTGTGGGTTCAGATGATATGTCATATCTCTATTTGTATTGAATCTCATGTATGATTTTGATGCTAGGGCCTGTACAGTTAGTCTCTCCTCATAAATACTTCTCATTTCATGGGCAAAGATTTGAGTAAAACTATAATTAAGAACGGATGGGGAAAGCACTGTTAATGAAGGTGAATTGTCTTTGGAATCCTTCTTTCTACATTGCTTTGTGAAGTTTTTGTCAAAAAAAGATTTTCACTTTGCCTTGAAGAGTATTAATTTATTCTCGCTTTTCTTTTAAATACTGGCCACTGTAAATTGTGTATTGTGCAAGACTTGGTTAAATTATCTGATATAACTTACTTAAAGATGTTAGATTTGCAAAGTACTGCACAGAAGAGTTTTTCTTTTGTTCCTGAGTCCATCTCCTGAATCTGTTTCCTGTCTGCCACTGAATCTAGTCTTGACTTCCCCAGTGCCTGCTCCACAGCCTCAGTGGTGATGGTGGTATAGTTGCCATTTGGGGGGGGTGGGTTCCATATTTGGTTTGTATATATTCCATATTACTATTATTACAGCTGTATTAGTTTTCTTCTCTAATCCATAAGCCTCCCTCTTTTATTCCCCTTCTTTTCCTCTTTGGGAAGGGAGAGGGGTTAACAGAGCGTCTGCCCTTCCTCTAGTGTCTGGCTCAGCTCTAAACCTTGCCATGCGCAAAACTAAGGGTTCAGTCAATCACTTTCCGTCAGTTGTTTAGAGTTGTTTACAGTTTCTCACTCAGGGGCTGCAGTTTATGACTTTATTATGTGGGACTCTATCTAGCAACCAGGGATAACAGTTTACTTTAGTGATCGGGGCGTGGAATTTAAAAGGTAACATTATCCATAGGTTGTAAAGTGCCTACCATCATTTGTGTTCCAAGATACATAGCTTAACACTTAAAAATTCAGTGTTTGCAGCTTACTGTTAAAAGTTCTACATTCAGAGATGATAAACCATAAGCCCTGAACCCTAAGCAGTAGGCTGTGCACCATTATGGGGGGCTTGTATCTTTCCCCTGGTGCCAGACAGCGTGCAGCTTTGTGGTCTGATCTGAGGCAATGAGCAGGAGGTAACCAGGCAAGTGTTTGAAGAAGTGGATCTGCTTGTGCCTGCCTGAACTGAAGAGGGGAAAGGCATTGTTATGCCAAAAATGTGGACACAGGAAGTTCCTGAAATGTTAACCTGCTGTGACTATGTAGTCTGATTTCTTTCTTGCAGCAAACCCAAATGTGGTAGTCTTCAGAATGGGGGTGAAGGGGGCAATGTCTGTGGTTCGTGTGTTCTCTTTTACCTTTTTTGTTTGTTTGTTTGCTTTGTTTGTATACTAAATTAGGTTCCTTTTGCTTTTCTTCAGGGCTTTCAGGTTTTGCATGGCTTTATGCTTTTATGGGATGATGCCTTTTACTTACATCAGCAAGCAGTAGATGAGAAATTATCATTGCAGTGGATACCAAGGCGAAGGAGTTGATATATGCTGGAGAGTGCTCTAGCCCTCAGCACTCGGCACTGCTGTGCAGCACTTGGCTGGACTTGGGAAAGGGTTTCTGCAGCTCCAAACATTCCTTCATCCCTCTCTCCAGCCCGCTCCCTGTCCCTCTCTCTCTGTCCCTGTGCCTGACCACCCTTCCCCCCGGCTCCAGCCGTTTGTCCAGCTCGCTCGCCGCGCTTCTCCCGCCACAGCCGCGGCATCCCGCGCGCCGCCTCCAGCCTCGGCGACGGTCTCGCGCCGCCCGCCCGTCTGCGCCTCGCGAGCCGGCCGGGCAGCCGAGCACGCGCGGTGCGGTCACAGTATCTCCGCTACCACCGGTTGCGCAACGCCGACTGCTGCGGAGCGGGGCGCGTACGCACTGCCGGCGCCCGGGTCGCGCGCGCCGTCCGTTGGTGCCCGCATCCTGCCTCCTCACGCATGCGTAGTTCTGCCTCACGGCTGCTTGCAGTTCATCACGATCCACTACCGTCCGGCCCGCGCCGTGTGGAGATTGCGGGCATGCGGGGTACTGCCGCAGAGTCCGCTGCTGCCCTCGGCTGAGCGCAGCCTGGTGCTGCAGTAGGGGCGGCTCACGCATCCGCAGTAGCTCCATCCTGCTCGCAACCGCTCTCGGTTCACGCCAACACAGCACAGCGCTTCGCTGCCTGCGCAGCACCCGCTGTATTTCCCGAGTAACTAGCAGGAGCACCGGCTGTATTCGCCGTTCTCTTCTGCCGCTCGGCCGTCTTGGCTTCCTGGTATGCCGCGCTGTCGAGGGGACGAACAGTCAGCCTCGGAGCTGCCCCGCGGTGGCCTCCTCCCCCTGTGGCAGACGCACCCCCCCTACGGCAGCACCCGCGCACGGAGAGCTGGACGAGCCAGCCGCTCAGGGGCAGTGGGGTGGCACCTGAGCGAGAGCGGCACCGGTGCGGGGCCGCGCTGGGAGCGCCAGAGGCGAGGGACAGAGACCTCGAACCGCGCTGCGGCTGCCTCTACGTTGTCTGCCCCCCCCCCGCCCCATCGCTGGCAGCCCTTGCATGCGCGGTGCCTGCGAGTATCCTGGCGGTCTTCATGCGAACCGGTGCCTTCCTTGCATCAGCTTCTTTCTGCTCCTTCTCTGCGTGTGTGCAGCAGAAACCTGGACCTGACTGCTTTCTGTCACTATGACTTTATAGCAGGGTCTGTTTGACTTGAGCCACTTGTGTGGTCTCTTAGGTAGTGTGAATGAAGCAGACCCCTGCTTTGTCACTTCCTTGGTTAGAGTCTGTTTCCTGCTAGATGAGTCTCTCCAGTGTTCAGAGTTATGAAAGGCAGTGGGTTTTTTTTCCCCTGTCTTTGCTGAATGCTGTTTTCTGAGCAGTTTGAGGATGACCTAAAATGTTGGGTTCTATTGGTGTTGTGTGCCTGTGTTTTCTGTGGGAGGAGGACTAGGACTGTGCTGAGGAAACACAGGTCCTGTGTGGAAGATGGAGGGATGGAGAGGTGGCACAAGATGGGATATCTAGCCTTCCTTGCTCTTGGGGTGGATGAGAGGAGTGTTACGGGTGACAGCTCACTGAACGTGTACAGCTGTAGGGCATAGCAGTGGGTGGTCACTTTGGAGTCTGAAAGCAAAGATGCTTTCTTTCTTCTGCCTCTGTTGAATGAGACAAGCAGGAACTGCTTTTTTTTCTCCTTTCTGTTTGACCTGTGTACGTTTTTATGCCAAGTAAGACAGACGCTTCCAACATTGCAGTGTCTGTGCTGCAGTTGCCCTTGACAATGGGCATCTGCCATGGCCTAGATGTTAACTGGGTGCCTGACCAAACCTGACCATATGTGAAGACTGCTGTGGCATCTTGGTGATGAAGCAGAGCCAGAGAACATGGCTGAAGTAGCACAGAGGGTCAGTTGTAGTTGTGGAAGCAATTATGGGCCTAGGATTTGTGATGGTTCTGGAAGGGCTGTACAATTGCTTGGCTTTTCAGTAACAGCTGTTCTGGCCTTTGCAGGTGCTGAAGCATGTTCTGGTGTTTGAAGGAACATCACAGGTTGGAGCTCTGCAGGATCTGTGACCAGACACAAAAGACAAGCTCTGACTTGCAGGGTGGGGGCAACTAAGTCCTGGGGCTACGTCATAGATTAAGGAGGCTGGTGTGTGTGTGTGCATGTGCATGCGCACAGAAAGTGGTTCTGCCCTAGTTGGGGATGAGATGGACTGTGTGGGCATTTGGTGAGTGGTGTGCAGGTGCAGCACTTGCAATTTGCTCAACGTGCCAACTGGTTAGGTACTTTGTACTACAAATTTTCATCATCTGAGTAATAGGATAAAAAACCCCACTCTGTTTTATGTAATAAAGTGTTTTCCTAGCTGCATTGTTTTATGTTTGTTCTGGTAACTCCGGAAGGCATTTTCTAATCAGTCTTTAGAGGAGGATTTACTTAGAGGAAAAGACTTTTTGGGCTGGTGTTAGTGACTGCAGGAGTGGCATTACCAGTTGTCACACACCTCTCTCTCAGAACATACTATTTACCTTAAGGAGAGGCTGTTTGGTGGTTACAGGTGTCACTGTCTCTGGATATTTGCCCACAGAGCTGAGAAGACCACAAATATTAATTGTCTATAATGGAGATTTAGTGTTCGCTGTGTTGCAGGTGGGTTCAGTAGAAGTGCAGTTTAGTACAATGCATCAATCCACATATAGTCACTAATGAATGGTGGCTGAAACCAACCCCATAAACAACAATTGTGAAGTGTTTCTGGTGCATGTGCATTCTGCTGCCCTTCCAAATGAAGGGGAAGCTTGTAAAGCTACAGGCAAAAATTCTAACCTTCATTTTGTTTTTCTCTGTGCTGTTTTCCTGCATGCATATTCTTGCTTGGCATTTCTTGTGTAAAACTGTGTGCTTAGGGTTTTTCACTTACAGTTTATTGTTTAGAGTTTGTGATTTTCAGTGGTTTCTCACTCATTGTTTATCACTTTATTTTGTGGGGCTCTGTATTTACCAGGGTTTACTGTTTATGCGTTTTTTTGATCAGGGCACTGGCTGTTCAAATCTAGTCTCATCCATAAGCTTTAAATCCCCAATGACTGCTTGGGTTCTGAGATTTGTAGTTTATCAGTTTAGCGCTTACTGTGTGAAATGGAAGAGTCTAAGTCCCTAGATTACAAGTCCTGAACGCTAACCAGTAGGCGTGAATTCTTCTCTGGGCTTGTAACCATCATACACCAGGACTAATGTTTTTTGGGATTCCACTAAGAAAGGCCCTCAGACTCTAAATTATTGATCAAAATTCCATTTATTTAAGCTAACACTAGAAGGAAAAAGAACATAGGATAATTTTACATGCCTTCAGATGGGAACATCACATTATGCAGAATCAGAGGCACCTCCAATCAAGGCACAGTTCACAATGCAGCTCCTGTCTGTAGCAAGGTCCTATTGACATCTTGGTCTTTCGAAGTCTTACAGAATTTTCCTGAAAGAAAGTAATTCTTGAAAGAAAGTAACTTCTTAGAGTTAGTCAGATAAGTTTATCCCGTGCCCAAAGCACAACACATTCCTGAAGGTCTAGCTGTACATGCAGCATAGCACAGTAGGGCCATGTGCCGTCTCAGGTGTAACTGTTAATGTCAATCACTAACTCTTCAACAGCACATTGGTCTTCTGGTTAAGATCACTACAATGACCTTCCCCTGTGCTGTACAGCATTCTCCTCTGTGCTCTCAGATCCCAGGTCTCGGTTTGAAACTGCAGGCATAATACTGCCACTGCTGAAATGGTGGACGAGCTGAGAGCTGTCAGAAGTTTCTTGCAAGTCTCTACTCTAGGTGTAGGGCAGAAGCACAGACAGGCGAAATCTGGGATTTTCCTCAGACAACAGAACTGAGTCTTGTCCTTGAAGGAAAAAGCAGGCTGTTAGACCTCTTGTTGAACTTCTTAAGATTCATGTCAGCCCATTTCTGAAGTCTGTCAAGGTCCCTCTGGATGTCAGCACGATACTCAGTGACTCTTCACAGTTTTGTGTCATCTGAAAACTTGCTGAGGGTACCCTGCCTCATCATCACTGCTTTTTGATGTGCTTCAGTAACATATGTTTTTCTTTCCATGTGCACCAGGGCTCTGCCATTGTCTTGTGCTCCCAGATTCTGTTTGCTGTGGTCATCTCCTGGTTTTTGTTGTTTTGCTTTGTGTGCTGGTTTTAGCTGGGTTAACGTTCATTTACTTCACAGTAGCTGGTATGGGGCTGTGTTTTGGATTTATGCTGGAATCGTTGTTGATAACACTGTTGATAACACAGTTTTTTTCAGTTACTGCTGAGCAACACTTACAGTCAAATGTTTTCTCTGCTTGTCACACCCCCCAGCCAGTGAGCGGGGGAGGGTGGGAGGCGCACAAGAAGTTTGGGAGGGGACACAGCCGGGACAGCTGACCTTGACAAACCAAAAAGAGATAGAGATATTCCAGACCACATGAGTCATGCTTAACATACAAAGATGGGGGAAGAACGAAGGGGGTGCATTCAGAGCAATGACATTTGTTTTCCCAAGTCAGCACTGGGCGCGATGAAGCCCAGCTCTCCTGCAGAAGGCCCAACACCTGCCTGCCTATGGGAAGTGGTGAATGAATCGCTTCTCTTGCTGTTTGTGTGTGCAGCTTCTGCTTTACCTATTCAACTGTCAGTATCTCACCCAACGAGTTCCCGATTCTCTCTCCCGTCCCATCGGTGGGGGAGCGAAAGAGCGACCGCCTGGAGCTGTTTGCTGCGTGGGCTGAAACCGCAGCGTTTTGCCAGCGCGAGGAGCGATGGCTGCTGCCGCTCGGCGGCCGAGAGCGGTGCTGCTGCTCGGGAGCTGCGGGGCGCCACCGCCGTACCCGACGCGCTGCGTGCGGAGCGCCGCCTGCCGGTGCGGAAGCGCGTGCGCCGGCTCAGGCCGCTCGGGCGCGCCGTAGGTGGCGGCGCCTGCGCTGTGCCCGGGGCGGCGGGGAAGGAGGGGGAGCATGGCGCTGTGCAGGGCCGGCTGCCCCGCAGCGGCGAGTCCAACGAGAGGGTGGCGGGGCGGCGCGCTCGGCCCCGCCCGCTGCAGCAATTGCCGGGCCGCTGCGGGAGAGGCGAGTCCGGGCAGCGCCGGGGAGGTACCCGGGAGCTGAAGGAAGGGAAGGGGGTAAGGAGGGGACCCTCCCAGCCAGGCACAGCCACCCTGCACCTCTCCAACTCGCGGGAGCCCCCCCCGGGCCTCCCCCGGCCCCGCTCGCCCCGTGCAGGTGCCCCCAAGCTCTAGCAGCTTAGTTTTGGTTTGTTTAATTTTGTTTGTTTGTGTTCTTTGTGCGCGTTGTAGCGAGGAGGAGTGTGAATCTGATGATGTCGTCCAAGCGCAATGGTAATTTTGCGCCTCTGGGTATCTCAGGTGCCACAGGCAGTGATGGCCTCAGTGTTGGACCCTGGAATGAATAGGTGAGCGGAAGAGCGCAGTGCTTCTGAGTAGGGGTGTGTTGTGAAACAGGTTGGCATTGGCTGATGTGATACTCTCTGCACAGGTTTTGCGGGATTTGTGGTGCATTTTCAGATGTTGAAGAGGAACTTGGCAACTGCAGGAACAGCCCTTATAGCCATTGTGCCTTCAGGCTCACAGCCCTCTGAAATCTCAGCTGACTGTCAGCAGCCATCCTCTCAGCAGCAACAGCAGGGGTGACCATTGTTGGTCAGACAAAGGTAATGAAGAAAATTGAAGGCCTTCTTATCTGGCAGTCACTTTGCACTGCAGGCAAGAGAGAGCCCATCTCTCTGAGCGAGGGAGGATATCTCTCGGTTGTTTGTAGCAAGCCAGGCCACCAAGGCACAACACCAGGTCTGTGTGTCACAAACAGCATGATACAGTAACGTAGCACGTGAGCAACTGACGATACCTGCCTGGAATAACTTGTCTTATAAGAGCCGTGAGATACGTATTTTCCCAGTAAATCATTTAACCTCTGCCTCCCTCCCCCCTGATTCAACAGGACTGCATTTATGGGTTGGATACTGAGAGGCTATCAGTGCTTGATGTTGTGTTTTTGATGGTGAACTTGTAGCTGTAATCTGTGTCTCAATAAGCAATGGTTGTACTGAAGTTGTAATAAAGATCTGCTCAGCAGTGATGTCTGTAAACTGTGAAAAAAGGATTTTTGAGTATTTTAGCTCCCATGTGTATTAGTGTTGTGTTCCCTCCCCCGTGTTGTGGTGGTGTTTTTATTTCTATAGCACTGTCTTTATTTCCATACCACTGTAGATTAGTATGTGGTAAGTAATACATGATTGTGGTTTTGTCTTTAGTCCTGGTGAGTTTGTCTCAGTTTGGTGGTAGCTCGGAGTTGGCCTCAAACCTAATCTCCTGAGGACAGGTGGGTTGCAGTGCTCTTGACCAAAAATATTCTGCTTGGGATGCAGTGGCTGCATGTAGGCTTGTGGAGAAAACGTGTGTAGTTATCTGTGCTGGTAACCTGTGCATGTCTAGGAGAGAGAGTTCTATGAAAATGAAAGCACCAGGGCATCACAGAAAGGCCAAAGGTTGTCTCTGCATGGCAAAAGCTGTAGCAGCCTGTGCCCAAGACAGTGCTTTTTCCTCCGCTTGTCTGTACCAAGTTTACTTCCCTTCATGTATTTTCTCTTCCAGAAAGCATAACCTTTTGTTTCTGTGCACTTATTATAAAACAATCCTGTGAAAGCAGTGTTGTACAAAAAGAGGAAAGAAACCTTTTGTAACAGAGTTCATATTTCAGAAAAAAATGACGGTTTCTCTGATAAGAGCCTTGTGTTTTTGTAGTCAGTAATTTTTAAGGTCTCTTCCAGGAATACTCAATAACCCTTTGGGAAACTGGCACCTGGCTCAAAAGTTACAGAGGTGACACGAACAAGCAGGACAAATGGGTGTCACTTCCATGCGATGTCCAGGCTGCACCCAGAAGCGTTGGTGGGAGCTACTGACTGTGAGTCCTGATGAATTTTGGGGGAGTTACAGCTTCAAGAACATCCTTTTTTTTTGATGTACAGCATGCAATTTTTCATTCTGGTTGGAAAGAGATTTGCCATAATGGAAATCTTTCTCCTTCAAAGGAGTTGACTTTTAGGAACTTCCTGTCAGAGCAGCCCCTCAGAGAGGATTTGTCAGTAGAAGGCACCAGCAACAAGGCTGCTCACTTGCTTTAAAAAATCAAAACAAAACAAAAACCCGCAAGAAAGAGAAATCACTTTATTTTCAAAGCTCCAAGTACAGCACATCTTACAAAAGCTGATGGCCCCGCCGGTCTCTTGGCTTTCCATTGCAACAGGTGAGATGCTGTAGGAACGTGTTCTGCTGAGCTCTGCGGTACAGCCAGAAGCATTGGTGGATCTGCCCATTGTTTTTGTCACCCTTATGCATTGCATCCACAGGCATTTATGGGTTTTGGTTGGTGGTGTTATGATTTGTTTGGTTGGTGGTTTCTTATTGTTGTTGCTGGTTTTATTCCCTAAGTGTAAAACCAGGTGTGGAATATCTCATATCGCTGTTTCTTAGCATTTTTTTTTGGTGGGTTTTTTTTTTTTTTTGGGGGTTTTTTTGTGGGTTTTTTTTTTTCTATCAGAACTGAAACTCCATTCGCTTTCTGTTGTGTTCCTTATTCTGAGTGAATTTCTCTGCTTTTTTCTGTGTTGCTTTTTCATCGCGTGCTGCCCTATAATTTGGGACACGCTGCCGTAAGTGTCTTGAGGTGATGCCCAGTCGCTGCCCCCCAGCCCCGGTTTGCCTGCCGATTGTGCGGCGTGCTCGGCACAAGGGGCCAGCCCTGTGTCCAGAGGGTTCTGGCTCTGTCTCGAGTGGGCGCCCCCAGCGAGGGCTGTCCGGTGGGGAGAGTCCGGGGCCAACAGGGAGCGGGGACATTTATCGCCCTGGGGAGCGCATCCCAGCGCAAAAACACTGGGAGCAGAGGCTGAGCAGGAGGCGAGGCACTGTTCTCTGGCACATTCCCCCTGGCCCTGTGGAGCAGCTGCCAGTCTGTGTGACAAGGGCTGGGGGGACTGCAACTTTTTT
>JANVCC010000033.1:0-18352 GCA_025345505.1 Todiramphus chloris collaris
CTTCTAAGACACTGGGTACGATTTCACTTTAAATGTACATCTGTTGGGTAACACAAAACTGTCCTGTTTGATGATTCAGATACTAAGGAGAAATGAAACAGATGAGCAAATATAAAAGTTCTAAAAGAAGATGTACTGACTTCCTTGAGAACAACATCAGGCATCTCTAGACATGATTTTTTTTCATCCACAGTTTTTCTACTGATGCACTTGTTACATGAATCCTAAATTATCAAATCATTCTATACTTGTGATCATTCCTGATGTATCATAGCCCCCTCCAGCTTGGTGAAAGTGAGGCTTTCCAGCCACTTGGTTAGATTAATTTCTAAAATAAATTTATTTTCCCTACAAGAAAAGTCATTAGACAAAGACCTGGTTTATCACTTTTTACCTACCTTTTCCTAACATGGTACCTACTAAGAACACTGTCTATTGAGCTGGTTCTGCTCTTCTGTTGAGGGTTCCTATACTTCACTAGAGAAAAAGCAGCTCTTATCACTATTAGAAATAGAAAAAAAATAGTTGATAACATTTCTACAGTTCTTCACTGTAACGACTGATAGTGAGACAAAAAGTTCAAGAGAAGCAAGAGGGGAGATGATGCATTTTATACATTCTGTAAGTAAAACTATATGCAAAAAGCATTTCTTGATTGTGTCCATATGGAACTACTTCATTTCTGATGCAAGCAGCACAGTTTTCCAGGTTTTCTTTGAGATCTGGATATACACAGTATCTCAAATCAATCATCTCAGAACAACAGGTGTTCCTTGGGTAGACTGAAATTAAAGTACTACCAAGAAAGAACAACTGAAGTAGAAGAGCATTAACAGTGGAAAATTATCTACAAAATAAGGCAAGAATAAGTCCTCAATAATTTTATTGGTTATATTTGGTCTTACAGAGGGTCCAGATAATATATCCTTGTGTCATGGACAAAGGTGTAAAGAAAAAAAAACATGTAAAAAGCAGGGTCCAAGATTCCTAATGCAGAATAAAAGTCCTCAGAGTGTCACCAAAATATCCTCTTCTTTCCACCAAAACAGATTCTAAGGATGTTTTCTATATCAGCTGAAAAGAGGAAGTACTCAGCACATCATGGGATGGGAATACAAAATTTTGAAAGCTGACACTTTGAGGCTCCTGTGAGTAAGAGGCTGAATTCCACAACTGAGGCCTTCTACCTGGAATAAATAGATGTATTCATTTAAGTAATTATCAAAATTAACAATTAATAATTCATGGTGGTTTTGCAAACCTTCCAGGTGTACAAAGCTGTACAGTCTGCCAGAATGAATGTGAATTAGGACCATGGGCATAACTCTACCTCTGCCACTGACTCAGGGTAGACTTGAGGAAGTCACTCTGTCCCTCTGCATGTAGTAATGACATCGTATAGCTCATTTGGGTGTGAGCAGGTTCATTAGTTAATGTTTGATATTGCTGTAAAGTGCAAAATGTTTTGTGAGTGTTGGGATCGTTATTAAAAAAATAAATAAACAGGAAATGTCAGCCAGGTAATGTCATCACTGAGACATTACATCCCTCAATGACAAGAGAGGCAGTGGCTTGAATAACAGCATTCTTTATGGGCAGAAACACGCAAAATGTGGGCTTTTCCACAGCTCTAACACACTGCCTGCATGAGGTCATCCCCTGCATCTCGTGGTGTCTCACTCCTCTTAAAACACATGGAGCATCCCCTCTGTAAAACATAGGTCAGCAGACAGGCAGTTCCCCTTTAGGGATTTTTAGAGGCTAGTCAACCTGATGGCCATTCTCTTGATTACTCTTCCTCTGAGACAAATGCTTTCGTGAGCTGGAGTCTGAGGGAACACCCTGACTATACGCTCATTTTAACATGTGGGAGGTACCACTTCAGCTGGTCGCACTTTTATGCAGCTCCCCTGCAGCACGCCCCGTGAAGGCAGTAAACCAGAAAGGCCGTTTCAGTAGTGACACAAGTCAAAGCCCACTTTCAGGACCCCTCTCGGGGCTCGTACTGCCGCAGCCGCCAGCGGGGATGCCGGGGCCACCCGCGATGCTGCCGGCACCCCTCTCGGGGGCGGGGCCTCTCCGGGCCTGGCCCGGTCCCCCACCGCCGCTCCCCGCCCGTTCCTCAGCAAGCAAGCAAAGGTCTTCCTCACAACGTGCTGGAGTTTCCTTCTTCAAAGGGCCGGTATCTGCCTACTTTACGAGGGATTCGGTGTGAGCCTGGGAGCAGGACAAAGCCAGGAAGGTGGCTGCTATGTGCTGGCGGGCGCTTAGAAATGACATTCCCCGAGAGACGCCATTTGTCTCCCAAGAGCACAGCCGTGCCTTGCCAGAGGCTCTGAAAAAAACCCTGTTTGGTGCAGCTCTCAGAACCCCGCTGCTCACCCTGCACTAGAAGCTGTCGTTTCCTCGTGTGATCCTAGAGAAACCCTGCCCAACCGTGCCGCCCACTGCCAGGCAGCTTTCCCACACCCAAGATGTCTCCGCGCTAGCTTCACCCGCTATTCGGTGCCCAGTTCCAGCATGGCGCTACGCTTCCCACCAGCCGGAACTTGCCTTGCCCTTTCTCAAAATGGCAACCGCCAGCTTCAGGAGGGGGTTGCCCTTAAGAGCCGAACTCCCTCCCTCCCTCCCTCTCCCCGTTTCCCTATAGGAAAATGTCGGCGAAGGGCGCTCGGTCCCCGCCCCCCAGGTGATTGCCAGGTTGTGCGGTCACGTGACGCTGGCAGGGGGTAGAGGCGAGTTGCTGTAGGGACGGGTAGCGCGCCTAGACGCTGCCGGCGGAGCGGGTGGGAGGGATGGGGTGCGCGGCTCTGCTGTGTGCCTGCATCCTCCTTGGCTGTAGTTGGGGACCGGGGCCCCCCAGGCTCCCCGGGGTCGCCGCTCTCTCCAAGGCCACCTACGTGCTGGACGATGCCGGCGGGCTGGGAAGGCAGTTCGACGGGATCGGGGCTGTGAGCGGCGGCGGGGTGAGCAGCGGCGGCGGGCGCGGGGGCTCCTGCGGTGTGGGATGCTAATGCCCGCCGCGGGCCGGCGGCTGCCACGGGCGCTTCAGCGGGAGGTTCCGTCTGGGGAAGAGCTCGGTGGTTACGGGGCAGGCCCTCGAGGCTTCGACGGGGACTGGGCCGGAGGGACTCTCTGAGGGGAGCCGTGAGGGCTGGGAGAGGTGGGCGAGAGGAGAACTCTGAGGGGGGGCCGTGAGAGGGGGGTCTTGGTGGACTTGAACTCTTTCTTGGGGTGCTGAGGGCCTGCTGCCCCCTTGGTGCTGCTGGAGCAGAGCAAAGAGAGGGTCGAGGGTTTTTTTTCCTGTAGGGGGTCTTTCTAGCTACTTGTCTCTGGGTATTGAAATGCTGGACGAGCCAACAGCCAGTTGCACGCTTTCCTGTGGTCCAGCGAGCAGAGTCCTGAGATCCTGATAGTTCTTACCTACTCTTGGACCTGCTGAGTTGCTTTCCTTGCTCTGGGAGCTCCTGTTGCTTTTGGTATAGGGTGAGCCCAAGCAGAGAGATTTGCGAGGAGCAGCAGAAGTGGCACTGGGCATTTGGCTTGCAATAACTCTGTGACGTGTTTTTCTCTGTTCTCTGCTATCTCCTTGTAGTAAATTGCAGGTAACGAAAGTACAAAGCAATTGCAATCTGTGAAACCAAAAATGCCCAACTGAAAAGTTAGAAAAGAGTTTTTGTAGGAGCTTAGCTGAGCTCCTGGTGCTATAATTGTTTTTGTAAGTTCATTAGCTATTTGAAAGCCTTACACTGACAATCTGGGAGGTATTTATATGTTTGAAAGTTAGATTTTCATTTTTTTTTCTGTTTTCTTTCCCTTTTAGGCCACATCTAGACTCCTGGTGAACTACCAAGAACCTTATCGCTCCCAGATTTTAGATTATCTGTTCAAGGTAAAATTGGTTTCACTGCTACAATAATGTCTAATTTAATGCAGAATTTCTTACTGTGTAATGTTGGAACTCCTACAGTGTGTTCAATACTACTTGAAATTAGACAAAATCCCATCTTGTAAAGCATCTACTCTAATGTTGATTTTTATCAGATCCTTAAGTTTTAGGTGGTGTTTTTGACAACCAGTATGTTGTTACGGAGCCTTTTTCTTCAGATTTTTTGAATATTCCTTCTATGTTTTCACAGTATGTTTTTTTTTTTTAAATGTTTTCAAGATATTTTTATCATCCATGTGGACTTAATGAGGATCAAATGGATTTTTTTGGCTTAAGTGAGGTGTTCAGCTGTTTGTAGCAATTTCAGGAAGTGAGTTTTTGAGACAGTTTTGACTTTTTTGAGTACAGATAGATTCATGTAGTGTGAAAATGTCTGTGCAGACCGCATCATTTCAGTAGTGCATCTATTACAAACTAGTTTCTAGTATAAGTGCAGTTACTCTAGAAAGTGTATGAACATTATTGGTTTGTAAACTGCTTAAGTTAGTAAATGTAGCCTGTGTAGTTGCACAGCTTAATATGTGGTAAGATTACCACACTGGACAGTAATAACTTGTTTTACTTTTGGCACTGTAAATTACCCTGCTGGAAGAGGAGGTCATGTCACTTTTGAGCAGTATAATCCAGGTGGCTGGAGTGGAATAATTTACTATGTAGTTTGAAGAATTGGTTTTAAAGGGTAGAGTAAGGCTTAATGCATGGCTGGGGGACCCAAGCGTATGTTTCTTGGAGACCGAAGCTGTGTGTTACAAATACACGTTTTCTGAGGGAATCAGTAGGCATGTGGTAAAAGAAAATCTGTCTGAAAGATAGTGTCTTTCCAAGAAGTTTTGACATGTTCTTTTACCAAAACCTCTTAAGCTGTCATGAGATTCCTGGGAAGGTATACCTTGCCTTACTTTCCTTGTCTTTTGTTAACTTACATGATGGAGATATAAGAGCAAATGTATTAGATGTGTAAAGTCAGAAATGCCAGGAAGAGAAATGGTAAATTGGGAATATTTGCTTCTTACTTAAAAGCAACTTAAAAATCCAAACCTTCTAAGCCAAACAAACTATTGCCTGTGCAGCAGATCTTCTAAATCAGAGCCCATTCTCACATGTTAAAACTTTTTTTTTGGATGTCAAAATTATACTTGGGTAATTCCATGGAGGATGTCAGCTCATTAGTGGTTATTAAAATAATGAGTAGTTGTAACTTACGGCTTGAGCAACTCTTAGCTACTAATGGCTGGAAGAACACACTGGGAGTAGAATCAGCTGGCTGAGCTTGAATTTTACATTTCTCCTTCCCCAGTAGGATGCCAGGGGAAGAGGATAGTGGATTTTATTCTCTCTTGCCTTTCTGCCTCTATAGTTAGCAGATTATTTCTGGCCCACATGTATGCTCTTTTCACATAAACAGTGTAACCTTTTACATCAAAGAATAAATTATTTACAGATATATTCAGTATTTTCTTGAGCAGAATGAATTTAAATCTGCACAGGTGGGGAGAATTGTCATTAATGGTGCAAGAGTCAGTGAAACTGTGATAACTGCTATTTATCTTGCTCAGTTTCCTCTTGAAGCAGAATTTTGTATTATCTCTCACTGTATCTATAATGAATGTTTTAAAAAAAAATGTATTTTTAGCATCCTCAGAATTGTACACTTATTTATTTTATTCTTGCTAACAGCAAGATTCTGTTTGGTTTTGTCTCTCTCTTTCTTTCTTAGCCAAATTTTGGTGCTTCTTTACATATCCTCAAAGTAGAGATTGGAGGTGATGGACAATCAACAGGTATGGATTTTGCCTAATCAGAATTTAACTTCTCGTTCCAGTGATACTGTAAGTAAAATGTCTTGCCTGTGTCACTTCAGTTAAGTATGGAAGTGCATTCTGTAGTTGTACTGAAGTTGCAGAAAACCATAAACTGTGTCTGCTAACTTGTAGAAGAGAAATTTACACTAACATTCTGGAGATGGTTCTCACTATCATAGGGTTAACAGGTTGCATTCTAGCACAGAAGTGTTCTTTTGCTTTCTGAATTGCACAGCATTTCTCAAACACCAGTTTTGCAATACAAACTGTGAATTTGTGTAGAACTAGGCAGTTTATGTCTTAAGATCATGAAAATACAAAAAAAGCTGGTGAGAAGGCATTTTTTCAAATTTTTTTTTTTGCCTGTACCCAATTGCAAATTAAAATGTCTTGGTGTAATTTGCCTGTCCTACTATAGGAGTAGTAACTGCTTATGTTCAGAGCAGTGGCTAGACTACATGTGTGTTTTTGTTTTTGTGGTTTGTTGTTTTTGGAGTGTTCTTTTTTATTTTGTTGGTTTTTGGTTTTTTTTGTGTGTGGCTTTGCTTTTGTTTTGTTTTTGTGGGTTTTTGTTTGTTGGTTTGGGTTTTTTTACCCCAGAAGTAAATCTTGGCCACATCAAGAATAGACTTAAAGCAGACTCATTTAATAAATAGAATAGTATCTGTCTTTGTAACACTTTACATATATATACATTTTTTTTTTGTTGTTTTGTTTTTAATGTCTATGTGTGTGTAATTAGATACTGTTTTCCATTATTTGGTTTTCTTTTAAGAAAAATTAACATGAACATAGGTACTATACTGGGTTTAAGAGCTCTGTATTTGGTAAGTTGCTGCTTGGAGGAGAATGGAGCCATCTTTGTTCATGCACAGACCTTCTCTTCAAACATTCTTGCTGGCTAAGGAGAATGTTACATACTTGTGTGATGGCTTTCTAGATTGTAGGAGAACAATAAGATGTGTATGTCTTAATGCACTAGACTGCAGCTCTTGCTCTGACCTCAGAGGCGTGATCAGGAGTCTAAGTTTTGAATCTTCATTGTTCTATGTCTCTGACAAATAGAACTTCCAAACAGTCAAGTGTTAAAAAAAACTCCAAACAACTCAATCCTACTTTTTGCAATTAAATGTGCTGTTTCAGCAGGCTTTGTTAATCTCATCAGAAAAGATTGCTGGAATAATTAGGCATACGGTTTAGCATAAGTAATTGTTGCAGTTATGTGCACAAATGATTAAATGACTTTTGTGTGTAATGACTTCCCATGCAACACTGATTCTTTTGCCCCTTTCTCATTTGTTTACCTTTGCCTGAGGAAATTCAGTGCATAGCCTGCAATTACAAAACCTCTTCCTCCAGTCACAGAAGACCATGGCAATTATAAAGTAGTTCTTTTACTATAAAGCTAAAAACAACTCCTTCCTGTCACTGAGAAACTTCATGGCAGTTCCTTTCTCTCCTCTTCTCTCCTTAGTCTTGCCTTGCACAGTGGAAACAAACTGAACTTCTTTTGTTTTTTTGGGGTGTTGGTTTGGGGCTTTTTTTGGTTTAGATATAACAGTTTTCTAAAACGCAGTGGCTTTTTGTTGTGACTTTTTTTGCTTGTTTGTTTAGGTTTTTGTGTGTGGTTTGTTTTTTTTTGCCCCCTCCTGATCTTAATGCTGTAACTTTCTAGTGGTTGTTTGGACTAAGATAATCATTAATATGGATTTAGTATTATCATAGCTGGGGATATAAAATGTGTAATAGTTAATCATGTTCTGATGGTAAAAGCCCGCATAATCCCTTAAAAAAAAAAAAATCCATTAACATGCTAAGAATGAAGGGTGGGAAGTCTTTCATATTCCCTCCCACTACTCTTTTTACTTTGAATTGCTTCGAAATACATAACAAAGGACGTGTGAACCATGCTGAAGATATGTGCTTGCATACTATGACCATGAACAATACAGAAAACTTGTTAATGAGTAACAGCTTATGACACAGAAGATAATTGTGAGTTACCTGCCTCTTTTTCCTTCCTAGATGGTACTGAACCCTCCCATATGCACTATGAAAATGACGAGAACTACTTCCGGGGCTATGAATGGTGGCTCATGAAAGAAGCTAAAAAGAGGAATCCTAAAATTAAACTGATTGGTAAATTACTTCAACCTTTAGGAGTTTACCTGTCCCGCTGCCCCAAATTACATATCCAACCCTTAATTAGTATATTGCTTTTAATAGGCAGATGTTTTGATATTGCAGTAGACAAAATAGAATCTCGAATATTTGGTAAGCTTGCTTTGATGCTTCACTCTAAACTTACTGTGTTTTACTTTGTTATAGTAGCACAAGAATCTATGTAAGAAGTAGCATAGGATAAGAAATTATTCTAATCATTTGCTTATATCAAGTAACATTAATGCTTAGACTGTATCACAGCAATGAATATAAATGGCAATCGTTAGAGCTGAATTTCTGAATTGTGAGGTATAAAGTAAAACTACAGGGAGTATAGAACTAAATCTTATGTGCACCAAATTCCATTACATGTTCCCATTATAAACTCCTCACTTCCCTCTCACTATAGTGGTTCTTGTGTTCTGATTTTGGGGATGGACTGAGAGAGTTGGGGTTGTTCAGTATAGAAAAAAAGAAGGCTCCGGGGAGACCTTATTGTGGCCTTCCAGTATGTGAAGGGGGCCTACAAGAAAGCTGGGGAGGGACTTTTTAGGCTGTTGGGCAGTGACAGGACTAGAGGGAATGGATTAAAGCTAGAGATAGGTTGATTCAGGTTGGACATTAGGAAGAATTTCTTCCCCATGAGGGTGGTGAGACACTGGAACAGATTGACCAGAGAGGTGGTGGAAACCCCATCCTTGGAAGTTTTTAAGACCAGGCTGGATGGGGCTCTGAGCAACCTGCTGTACTGGGAGATGTCCTTGCCCATGTCAGGGGAGTTGGAACTAGGTGGTCTTTAAGGTCCCTTCCAACCCTGACAATTCTGTGATTCTGTGATTTGTCTTGTGTATGTAGTTGAGTTGTAAGAGGACTTTCCTGTCTCCCTGTTTTGATGGTGTGTTTTGTGTGTGATGTGACAGTACAAATATGGAACCTTAGACTTTAATTGAAAAACTTTATAAAATGTATTTCACATGAAAGAAGGTAAGAAATGTATCAATTTGAAAGTATTTAATCTTGCTTCTTCCAGGTATCAGGCTTTGCCATATACAGCCACAAGCCGTGACCTGGTGCAGGATTTGCTAGTCAGGTTCTGTTAGGCACTCTGACAAGGAGCAAGCAAGCTTACCATTTATGACTAATTGTGATTATTAATAACCTCCCTCTTCCCTCAGATCAAGCTCTCAACAGAAGAAGGCGGGTTTGCCTTTGAATTAGCCCATGGTGTCTTAGACAAAGGCAGCTGAAAACTTATCAGAATCTGGTTAGGTTGAATTGTTCTTATATAAGATCTGGATCTTACAGTATATACTATAAGATCCATCTGAGATGTTAAAATGCTTTTTCATGACCCTAATCTATCTACCTCTGTTGTGATCAGATCATTACTTTTTCTGAAATTTATATTCAAGAGATTAAAAATTTTAAATATTCAGTATTGATTCTTTGCCTCTAACTTTGTAAGTTTTTATCACAAAATCTTTGGAATTTTAAATCTGTTAGAGCTATTGAAAGATTTTATGTGGTCATTTATTTTCTAGTAATGAAGGTTTTCTAGCTTGAAAACAAAGAAACAAAACTCAAACACCCAGCTTTTAATTTATTTGATCACAATTTATATTAGAGCATACTCTCCAGTTAGATCAGTTATGTTGCATTGTCTTCACTTCATTTTAGGGATAGCAAGTCACAGCTTGCTATTGAAGCTTACCAAGTAATGCAGACCAACCACTTATTCATTTGTTTTTCTTCCTTCTTTCAGGATTACCTTGGACATTTCCAGGATGGATAGGGAAGGGTGAAAACTGGCCGTATGACTATCCAGATGTTACTGCTTATTACATTGTTTCTTGGATATTAGGTGCTAAACAGTACCATGATTTGGACATTGATTATATTGGGGTCAGTAAAGCAAAATCTCCTCTACATTTTTATATGTCTTTATTTGTAAGATCTTTGTCTTGTTTCTCTTTGTTGACTACAGAAGGAGAGAGGTGGGAAGAGAAATTATTTGGTAATTGCAGTTTTGGCTTTTTCTGTTGCAAGGGGAAAGGCAGAAGTTCTGTTAGTTTACAGTCTTTCTGCAGTAATGACTATTAAAGCAGAAACAGTGTAAAATGTCTGGTCTCCTGCCTTCCCAATTCTAGAAGAAAGTTACCAGAGAACGAGTCTTTGACTTGTCATTTTCTGCCTTGCTTGTTCTGCTTGGGCTTCAGCAGCTACCAGCTAACAGAAGGCATTTGGTAAGACAGTTTGTGAAAGTCAGCTAAGGTGACTTCTTGGCATAAAATACAGTCGCTGTTTGCGGAAGGGCAATCCTCTACAACTTCTTCAATCTTCACTTGCATTATTTATAGTGGGTAAAGGTGTTACAGTACGTTATAACTACTGTATTGTGTTCCAGTGCAATATATGGAAGTAGTGAATGAATAGCTGAGAAACATGTCATAATTTGGAGATGAGAGAAGCAGACAATCTGGAAAAATGCTTTTTGAGTTCATGAGCTTCAATATTTAAAATATTTTCTTCTGATTAAGAAAATGTGTGGCTAGGATTCCTATAAAATCAGTCCTGTACTTACTGAAACATGTTTTTTGGACTTTGAAGTGTTTTAATATGATACAGTTGTTTAACTGTAGAAGAGCTAAAAATCACTTCATCAGTCCAGAGTAAAGCTTCTGAGACAATGGTTCCCATTCCTGAAAGGAAGTCTGATCTTTTTGCAAAGGTATATTTGTTGTGTATCTCCTCTGGAATGCATCCCCTTTGCTGTTGCTGACTTATTTCAACTATGTCAGTCTTGCACTTTGGTTAACACAGTGATGCTTCATCAGTTTAATTGAGCAGAGAGCAACTGCTGTTAAATTTTTTACTTGCTATGCTCCTAGAGTAGAAGGTAAGTTCTGCACTTTACGTCTCTGAGTAGTGTCTAGCTTCTCTGTTGTGTCATTGCTTACAGTTTCAGGGGATTAATCAATTGTTTGATATGTAGCTTATTCTAACTCTCCTATATCAGTGTATGGCAACAGGGCCCATTCAACGGGGCCACACCTTGAAGAGACAAGGTGTTTCTCAACAATTTCTAGCAAACTGTAAACCAGTTGGTAATAATGTCCCCTGTAATGCTGCTACCATTGTAGAGCTCAGACAGCTCTGGAGTTCTTTTCATCAAGAAGGCAATCAGTAAGCCTTAGAGATAGAGCTAGCAAGCAGCTGTTTTGAACTGTCATACAGAATTTCCTTGAAGAGATGATAACAAAACCAACCAGAAAACTTTACTGTAGCAAAATGAAAACATGGAGTTCACTAATGGATTGTATAATCTTACATGTATGTAAATAAAATCTTTCATTATGTATTGACATATCCTGATTTTTCTAAATGGCTTTTTACTTTTCCTTTATAGATATGGAATGAAAGGGCATTTAGTAGCAAATATATTAAGGTATGTAATTTTTCTTATTTCTCTAAAGTGAAATGTTTGTCTTTGTTACCTTATGTAAACAGTTAGCTTTTTTTGAATTTGTCTAGAAAAGGGACCTTAATCCTGCAACTACTACACTTACTGATATCTTTTTCTTACAGTTGCAGGAATGGAATGCTAAAAGGATCAGATCTCTAGATCTTTATTTTTTTTGTGTGTGTCTGAAGCTGTATTCTGAACTTTTTAAGTGTGTTGTCATATGCTAAAAGTTTAAGACAGCTACATTTTAATGGAAGCACCTGTTGATGCTTCTGAAATCATACAAATCCATTATCTTTATGCTAGCTTGAATGTAGTTGTAAGGCCAAGATCTAGAAATACTTAAAATTCTGTAGGAAAGTTCCAGTGGATGTAATACCCTTCAGTTATTGTTAGAAAACTCCAGGTTCTTATTTTATGGAAAACATAATAAAGGCTCTGTATTTTTAGCTGTGCAAAGTTCAGTACTTCTTGTTCTAAAAGGGTTGCAGGAACACAGTATTTCACATAACTAACCTTGAGATATCTGATCTCTTGCTGCTGTCTGCTCCTGCTGCCCCCCACCCTTCTTTGGAAATGCAGTTCTGTTTGTTATGTTATGTTGAAGTGGAATCTTAAGTACAAGCTTCTGCTTTGTTCATTTCCTTGTTGTTGCTTTGAAGCTAAGGAGCGATAGCATTACCTCTTCTTAAAAGCAAGTTAGAGTTAAATTGAGTGTGTAGGAAAAACTGCTGATTTCCCCCCCCCCAGCACTCAGCAGGGATTGGATTAAAAGTAGTCAATTAGTGGCTATTAGAAAGATTTCAGTTCTTACAGTTTGTGTACACTGGATGAGGTCAGTCATCATTTGTCCTTGGCAACTTCAGTAGTTACTTTGTTCAATGATTAGTTTTAAGAGAACGATATGGAAATTGGTGTAAAACAGTTAAACTTGGTATTGCAACAAGAGCAGAAAAGTATCTCGAAGTATCTTTCGTGAGGCTGGTGTATATAAAATTCTGCCTACTTCTAAAAACTGAAAATGCTCTCTGATAAAACTCTCTTTTTAAAATTATCTTTCCTAGAATGTATAATTAGATTAATATCCTTATAGCAGTTTCCTATGATTTGTGTGGTACTTTGACTTAGGGAGGGCAGGATGCACTGGCAGAAAAGTCTATACTGCTCATATACCTTGTACAAAGAAAGAGGAATATCTTGTATCCAGCTTTGTAGGTTTTTTGTTAACAGGAACGTTAAAGAAACATGTATTTTGAACTGCTTTATCAGGTCCAGTGCCACTACAGTGACTTAGTTTCACAAGTCTTACCGTGTCTTGGGCCAAATTCTGTTATGTGTACTTCACAACTAATTTCATTAAAGGTGTTTTCTAGACTCGCTTTCATAGGATGCTAGGCCATTACTTCCTTTTGGATGCAGAGGCTCGGCACTAGAGTTTTTGAGCAACTTAGAAAATCCCTGCCGAAGAAAGCACAGACATACTGAAGCATATGACACAGTAGGGTAAATTGGAATTTATGTCAAGTTGTCTTGTTTCTTTGGCGTGTTAAGTAACAAACCTCTGGTGAATATGCCAATGCTTCAGATTTTTCTAGTAAAGCTAATCTGTGTCTAAACTTGTTCAATGGGTGCACTTAGAATCTCTTAAAATAGCCCATTCCAATGCGTGTTCAGCACAAACTATACCCTAACTTTTTTCTTTTTTAAAGCCAGGAAATGAGTTCATAGATGCTCTTTTTATTACAAAAAGCCCTCAGGAACTATAAGACTTCTGTTATGTTTAGCCTTGGGCAGTGTGGGTTCCAGGCTTTCTTTTTCAATTAAAAAATTGGTTCACTAGTTGGGTATAGGCTATAATGGAGAAGTCACTAAGGATACTAGTAGTGTCCTAAAAAAACAATCCTAATCATAGGTAAATTAGGCTAGTGGGGAAGGAGGGGGAAGTGTGTGTGGACTTCAAATAGAAATCTCTGGTTCTTTGGCATGTATGTTATAGGAACAAAACTAAACCGAAGTGAAAACACTTGTTAGCAGGCTGGAATAAAACAATGTAAGGAAGATGGAAGATAAATGGTGAAAAATTTATTTATTTATTTTTTTAAAAACACTCATGTTCTGGTTTTCTCTATGTCTTGGAAGAAGTAGAAATGTTATGTTTTGCTCAGTCCTTTTTCATGTCACCTGGATGCTTTCTCATCTGCTTACTTTGGCTTCATAATGTAGGGAGAATGAATATGAAGAGCAAACTTTCAAGTGTAGGTGTGGCGTTCTACTGGTTAGCTTTTTAAATGCTGTTCAGTTGTGACTAAACTTTTGGCTTCTAGAGCTAAATGTTTAGTTTAAATCTTTAAAATCACGCAAGTATTTGCTGAGAAGTGTCACCCTTCCCTCTATTGTACATTAATTTATATAAGGCTTTTTATTTAACACTTGTTTTATCATTCATTTGCTTACACTCCACAGTGTCATGTGGTATCTATTCTCTAATCAGCACAATAGTTCTATTTGCAGTCCACCATTTCATGAAAGGTCTATTTACTGTGTGCTCTTGTACACCAAACTGTTTCTGTAATGGCTGACAAATATATGACATAGATAAACTCTTAGTTATCTTGCTAAATTTTTGCTGTACGTTAGTTACTTTATCCACTAAGGCACTAGTTCTTTTTTTATTTCTCCTACTTAATAAGAAACATTAAATGATGATTCTATTGCTTATAAATTCTTATTCAAGAATATCCTATTCTTTCAATTATATTTTAAAATAGTCAGACTAACCCTAAAATATAAGGAGTACCTGTATATAAACTGGGTGTGGGGGAACCATTCTTCTCATGTTGTTATGGGGTGTATTTTGAGTGTCTACAGTTCTATGTCCTCGGTATTCATCTTTCAACGTGGAAGTTCTGCAACCTTTCTAGTCATTTTGTTCTTTTGAACTATTTCTATGGTTAGGCAGTTTTTCTGAATGTCTAACTAGCCAGAGTTTTAAATTGCAAGCACCTTACTGTAAGATACTGTAAGTATCTCTAGCATTATTTCTTCTGGTAAACTTTATGCTTCAAAGGCTTCAAGCAGCTGAACAGAACTACATTGCTGCTTTTCTTCTTGATAAGTTCTATGTCCTTTATTATCTTGAGCCAAGTAAGAGGTAAACTTAAGTATCGCTCAACATCAAGGGGTTTTTTTGCTCAGCCTGTGAAAAGAATGCTTGGGTGCTCTTCACTTTGAAATGTTTGGCAAATATTTCTGTTCTTGTGGAGAACTGCATGGTTACAAGGTCTTTTCTATTTTAAGACTTTTGAAGCCCTGTTTTCTCAATATCCTTTCCTGGCGATTAGGTTAACTTTCACTTCTGATCACTTAGGGAGGTATGTCCACTTCTACATTCCAGCCAGTCATAATTTTTAGATCAACTTAATGTGACTGACTATCATAAATCCCTTACTCATATGTAACGAATTGCATGCATGCAGTGGATGGAGTCAGTACGCTGAGAGTGTCAGAGTGGCGTACCACTATGCACATGGGGTGTCAAAAGTAATCCAAGTGATGAGAAGCCCGTTTTTGTGTAATGTCTATCTGAATGTCATAGATAACCCTTCAGTGATAAAAATACTCATCATTAACTTTGTCTTAGTTGTCATTATGGGTCTCATTTGAGAAGTGAGAACTTTTCTTACTCATCTTGGTCTGAAGACAAATGCTTCCACTGACTCCTGCAGTTCTTAAGTTTTCATGTTGCCTGGTTGATGAAGGCTGTACTTTAAGTGGTGTTATTTGTTACTAAGGTACTTCGACAATCTTTGGACAGACTGGGTCTATGGAACATTGGCATCATCGCTGCAGATGGAGATTGGAACATTTCAAAGGAGATGGTAGTTGATCCCTATCTTAATGATGCTGTTGAGGTAGTCGGGTAAGTGTGGGAGAAGGGAGGAGTTTTACACCTTGCTTATTGCTTCATTTCTGTAATCAAGTCTTAATCTCCGTTTTGAGAAGTCATGTATTCTCATTTCATACTTCCTAGTCATTCCCAGTTTTTTTCCTCATCATGTACAGGCGTGAGTGATAACTCTTTCCTGTCTTCCTTTCTTCTTTCAGTTTAGTACATGTGTGAAGTAACCTTAATGCCCTTCCATTATTTCTTTCAAGTGTTCAGTTAGGAGGTATGTTTTAGGCTTCTTATCTTAGCATTAGTGAATGATGGAAGACTTCTTTCTAATCTGTGTGTTTATCTTCAGAGTCAGAAAATCCTTAGTACTGAATTCTTGTCCTGTAGTCAGTTTTAATTTCGGGTGTTATTGAAATTTCATACTGGAACTTACCACCCTGGGACTTTTCATGCTTGCAGCCTTCCCTGGTACATGTTCTTTGCTTGAGATTTTTCTGGTCATGTCCTAGAACTCAGAGTTTCTCTTTGTTGTTTATATCCGATAACAGATACTGTTAGAAGTGCGTACACAGACAGTAAAGTAGAGGTAAAATCAAGCATCCAGATTTTGTTTTTAAACTAACAGAACCTACCTCAGTGTTAGCAGCTAGGAGTGGGCACTGTTGGAGTTCTAGCAAATGGCAACTTGATTGTTTCACTGCACTCTTGCTCCATAATATGTTTTCTTACTGTCTTGCTTCTGTCAACTGGCTTGATATTTATTCTGCTGCTCTTGCTTTCTTGGTAATCTGTTTTCTCAAAACTATAAATAAGTTAAAAAAAAAATTACAGCATGTTCTCAGTGGAAATGACCTATATGTGTATAAGTTGTTCACTTGTGTTGCATTTGTTAATTTGATAACATTTATTATTAACCTTACTGTGATGCTTGTGGTAACTAGTGTACTATATAGAATGATAAAATCGTTTGGGTTGGAAGACACTTTTAAAGGTCATCTAGTCCAACCCTGCTGCAGTGAGCAGGGACATCTTCAACTAGATCATGTTGCTCAGAGCCCCATCCGAACTGACCTTCAGTACTTACAGGGATGGGGCATCTACCATCTCCCTGGGCAACTTGTGCCAGTGTTTCACCACCCTCATTATAAAAAATTTCTTCCCTGTATTTAAATCTGCCCTCTTTTAGTTTAAAACTATTCAGCATAATATGCTCATAATTGTTTAAACTAGTGCATAGTTCAAAGGTTATTGCACGTCAGGCAAGGATTTAAGAAACTGCTTTCCTATGTGTTGAGCTTGTAAACACTGATCATCTTGAAGAGGCTGCCTAAGAAATACCAATGAGTAACTCATTTCTTTTAAAAACTTTGAACTTTCTTAGCTTAGGCAAGACTTGCACCCCACCAAGTTATAGTCCATTGGGAAATGTTTTAATAATGATTTTCATGACAATCAACCTTGCAGAATGAATTGCGCTGAGTGTGTACAGATCTTACCTCTTTAAGAGCTTGACAGTATCAAGGCTAGGAGTACCTGTATTTCTTTGTAGCCTTTAGGACCATGGACATATTTTAGTTGTTCTTTAAGATAGAAGTTCTTTTTGTCAGATGTTATTCTTGAATGTCATGCAATTTTTTTTTTCCAACTACCCTGCCCTCATTGATCACAAAAAATGAAGAGTTAAAATATTTTCTGTGTAGTAGTGTTGTTATCTATCAAGAAATTAAGTTTAGTACAAAATGAGAGCATAACTTGTCTCAGTGCTGACTTCAAGGCTCAAATTGCCAAACAGAGTTCCCGCTGACCTAGAGAAAGATAATAGTATTTAGACATCTGTCCTTCCAATGCTTAGGTTCAGTAAGTTGCTAAAAGTACACTTCTTCTCTATGTCTTGTAGATAATGGTTTAGTTTTAGTTTAGTTTGCAAAAATCTGCTAGTCACTCTGTTTTCCTAAATAGCCTTAAATTCTTCTCTCAGAAAACCTTTCCTGTACATTGCTCTGTAGTGTCTTTTCAGATGTAACTCTCTATGAAATTTTTTCTTACTTATCTATTTTTATTTTATTTTATTTTACTTGTTTTTCCTTAGTTCTGTTTTGGAATGGAAACCTGAGGTAATTTTTTTTTTTTTTTTAATGTAGGAATTGGCAATGTAATTAAAATGATTGCTTTGTCATCCATCCATGAAAAGTGACTGACCTTTCCCTTTCTTTGTTTCCTCATGGTTTTCCCTTTCTTTTCTTTTTTTGCATTAGGTAGTTTTTTACCTTGCTACCATTGCTCCCCATGGAGCTTTATCCATACCTAAAATACCATTTGCAATCTGAGCATATCTAAGGTAGATTTAAGGTAAAGTTTCTATGTCTGTTTTTTCCTCTCTCTGTTTGCTGTGTGCTGACTTGTGATTCGAAAGATGGAGGACTTCATATTTTCTCATTAAAACGAAGGCTACTAAGCTGTTATGATTAAATATTTCATTTTCATTGGTTGAAGGAGTGGTCTTCATGAACATATTGCTTGGCATCATTTCATACCAATGAGTTGTAGCACTTGCATTGAAAACTGGAAGAAAAAAGCCTTTATCTGTTACTAAATCAAGTTACTTACTTGGTATTCATAAAGCGCTTGTTATTAGAAGTGTCTTTTTTTTTTCCATGAGCTCAAGTCTTAAACTGTGTTACGTTATGCTTCCTTATTTTGTGTGCAAGACCATCTTCACTGCCATCTTCCAGTGTTATTTTGAAGGATGCGATTTCTGGTTTTTTCTATAATATATATTAATATTGCTTTTTTCTCAGGATTTGTTGTGGCTCAGTACTGCATCTGCTGTGTTAGACATGGATATTTCTTAAAGGCCTATATGCCAATATACAATTAGACTTTAATATATTGCATAATTTTTTCTGATTTTAATCTAAGTCACTATGTAAGTCATTATTAGTGGACAGTAATTGTTTACTTCTTGTTTACCAGATAGAACAAATCATATTTTGTTTCCAATTGATGTACCATTAGTCTTTACTAATACAAGGAGGAAATAGCAGAAACAGTTTCTGCCATTTCAATTTCTCCCCCCCCCC
>JANVCC010000033.1:18452-73668 GCA_025345505.1 Todiramphus chloris collaris
CCCCCCCCCCCCCCCCAATCTCCTAGTGTCTGTCATTAAAAAAATGGCTTTAAAAGAACTAAGAGCTATTTGTTGATGAATATGGATTTTATGTGCAGGGTTTTTGTTCTGCTGATTTTCATAGTTAATATAGTTGCAGCTTTAGAGAGATCATCAGGTTTATAATCCAGGAATGGTTTCTCAGTTCGATAGAAGAACAAGTTCAGTTCACTGTTACTTGCTCTTACTGAGGTAGAAAACATTTTCTCTAAGAGAGAAATATTAAGTTGTCTGAGACCGTGCTAGCTGGTGGAAGAATAAAGATTGATTATGGAAAATAACTGTCTTCTGGTTTTATTTTATAATTTTGGACTATGCTGCTTTTGCTATTGGTTTTGAACAGGATTTTTTTATTACATGGTTCAAAGCACAACTTAGAAACTTAATTTTGGATTTATGTAACTCTTCTCAAGACATAGTATTTGTCTCATTTTGAAGCAATGGATTTTCCTGGTAGAACAGCCTTGTCCTTTTTTTTTTTTTTGTGTGTGTGTGTTATTTCTTTATTTTATCTTTAATTGGATAGAATTATTAATTAACTTGGTTTGTGGAGGACCTCTGGAGGTCATAAGGTTGAATGCTCCTGCATAAAGGAGGTGCAGTTAGATCATGGTGTTGAGGCTTCTTCAACTTTAATGTCTTCCCAATCCCTTTGGGTAGCTTATTTCATGTGTTTGACCGTGTTTTTTTGTTTTGTATTTTTTGTTGTTGTTTTTTTCTCTTATACCTCACAGGTTTTTTTAATCAGTCCACAGCCTGTACTGTCGCAAGGGATTTTTCTGTCATGGGTGTAGGACTTCGTGTTTGTGTCTTGTTGAACTTGAGGAGGTTCCTGTAGCCCTGGTTTTCCCAGTCTGTTAGTTCTCTCTAAATAAGAGCTCTCCTTTTCAGCATAGAACCATTACTGTGGGTTAACCCTCGTGGGCAGCTTGCGCCCACACAGCTGCTTTTTTTTCTCCCCCACAATGGGATGAGGGTTGAATCAGAAGGGTGAAAGTGACAGAATTAATAAAGTGACAGTTTAATAGGGAAAGCAAAAGCTGTGCATGCAAGCAAACCAATATGTTAACTTCCCAAGTTTTATTAATGACATCAAACAGTATTGGCCTGTGAGGACATAGTTAGGAATCTGCACCTTGGTTAGACTTTTCTGTCCACTTTGGTGGCAGACTTTGTTGAAGTCAAGGTATATGACATTCACTGATTTCACCTTGCTGGAACAGGTAGTCATCTGGTAGAAAGAAATTTTCTTGTCATGCATGATTTGCCAGTGGTAAATCCATGCTGCCTTTCCTAGTCATCCTTCTATCCTTCTAGTGCTTGAAAATGGCTTCCAGGAAGACTTGCTCTCTAATCTCCCTTGCCACTGAGGATATAGTGAAGGGCCTGTAGTTTCTCAGATCCTCCTGCTTAAGACAGCCATTAAAACTGGTTTTCTCTTGTCATCGGGACCCTGCCCTAATCACTAAAATACCTTGCCCATTTTATGTGTGTAGAGTCTACAAACCAAATATTGCCCTATTCTAAGGCAAGATATAACAGGAAAAATACAGTGCAGAAAGTAATACTAACACTGTGTTCAGAAAAAGATCTTAGGACTTTGGGGCAGGAAATGTTCACATTTCAGGCTACTGTGAGACTGCACGTGAGCAAGTTCAAATTCTGATCTGTGGGGGGAAAAAAAAGAAATCTTGCAGCACTGTTTTCTGCAGGTAATGCTCTCTGGTAGAGAAGATTACATATGGTAGAAATATACAGAATAATTTGAAGGTAGTTAGGTGCTTGTTACCTGAATTTACAAGTACAGCAAATCTGTTTAAGGGGCCTCTGGACTTCAGGAAACTGCATCATTACACTTGGTCTTATGTGACATTTTAGATTTGTTTCACTGACTTTCAAGGCCTTAAAATGTCTCTAGGGTAGTGTATAGTGGTTGCAATTTTAAAACTTGAAATAAAACTCAGTTGAGTAATAAGTTGCTTATGTGTCTGGGTTTTTTTTCCTCATTTCTTGTCTTGATTGTGTTTAGGAAGAGCCGATCTCATTTGCGTTGCTGAAGTAGTTGATTAGCAGGGATAAGAGAGGAAATCAACTCCTTTTCTTAATTAAATGTTTATTGTACTTTCACGAGGTTTGAATGTTACAATTCAGTTGTCCTTGCTCTGTGTGTGGTACTTTTTGCCTAACCCTCAGCCATGTACCATGTTAGCTGCTGATCTGAAAATAGAGTGTCTTTCATGGAATGTGATATGCTTTGTCCTTATGTGCAGTTTTGTGTGTGTGAGAAAATAAGAACCAAATGGTTTTAATTTTTCCTTTTGTCACATACTTTGGGGTTTTGTTGAGGAAGTGTCCTTCTTTGAAGGCACTTTGTGTTTGACAGTCTATTACATTTTGTTTGGTGTAACAGTTGCTGTCCAAGTTGTAAAAACAAGATTGGAACATGATGTGGTTTTGAAATGTGTTCAAATAGTGCAGAAGAAGATGCAGCCTTTCCTAGTATAAAGTTTTGACAATTTGCAAAACACTTTTTCTTATTTGTCCCTTCTCTCTCTGTTCTTTGCTCTCCCTTTTTTTTTTTCCCCAAGCTGTTGAGATACACATTGGATAAGCACGATCTGCAGCAGGTGAGGATCATAGCCAGCGATAGACTGTGGGAGCCCATTTCCTTTGTCATGCTGCTTGACTCTGAGCTCCATGGAGTGATCGATGTGATTGGGTAGGGGGTTCTCTCTGTTTTTCTTTCTTGGTGGTTTGTTCATAGTTTGTCTTCATCTCACATATTTATAACTAGCACAGCCAGAGCTTTACCTCTCTGTACTCTTACCTGCAACAAAAGGGTTGTTACTATAAACTTTCTTACTAATCACATCAAATCACATGGGCTGTTGTCATGGTGACAGCCTCAACAGCCCTTTAATTCAACCACGAGTCTCCTGTCATGTGGATGATTCATATTGTCTGTGCTTGCACTTTTGTTGAAGTTTTTTTGGACAGCCTGGTTTATTCCAAGGGTTGTTTTGGTTTCTGTATTTGTTATACAAGAAGTGCTTTAGCTGTACAGCTTTGTATATGGCTCTGTATTATTGGCTTCCACTGGTCTGTTACAGAAATTAGTGCAATCTGGAAATGAACTGGGGCTATGATTGTTTTTTTAGTGACAATAATGTCTTTATTCTTAGTTCCTAGTTTGTTTTGATTTCAGGAAGGTTGTGTTTGGAAAGTATGCACTTGTCTGACTTGTTTTTCTAGTTCTGGGTTTCATCATATGATGCTAATATTTTGCAAAAGTAGTAGACTGGACTAAATTTAAGATTCATTACTGACTTGGCTGCTGGAGGGAAATGTAAGACTTGCTCATTAACTTTTCTTTTTACAGTAGCTCTAGATTTTAATTATTAGGTTCCATAAACTTGCCTGACCCAGTCACATGCTTCAACTATAACTTTTTCATTCATAATGATATATAATGATATAATTATATCATAATGATATATCTGACCCATAGGAGGTGTAGAAATGAAGGATTTCTCTCCAAATACAGGTAGGCAGACTATGCCCCGGCCCGTGGTCAATCTCTCCCTCCATTCTGAACAATAAAACACATTCTGACAGGTTTTTTTGCAAGTGGAGTCTTGGATTGTGTGTGGATCAACAAACAAAACCAAATGTGAAATCACTCTGACTATGTGCAAGTACCCTGTAGTTCTCATGATCCCAACGTAGTGAGCATGCTTCCATTCTGATTTTTGGCAGCTGCAAATATGCACCCAGAGTCAGTTCCGAAAGCTCAACTGTTTTTACACTACCTCAGTAAACTGTAGCTTCTTAACTAATTGCTAGTTTAAGTTTTATTTCCCTACTCTGATTTAGTCTTATTTGGATGAAATACTCTTATGTAATAGATAATTGGTTGGCTACTGGACATCTAATGGTGCACATCTCATTGTGCTAACTTAAAACAAAATAATTGTTGGCTTTTTATACGAAACAAAAATATTTCAGTATTACTCTTGCTTTGAACACATTTAAATTACATTGTAGCTCTGGAAAACAATGTTTTTTCAATGATGGGCTTGCAAATTACATTACTACTCTTAAGTACTTTAGATGTGCTACTTTTTTGTAAGGCAGTTAAACCAGTTAGATTTTTGCACACTATACAGTTAGAGACCAAGCTATTCTGACTCTACATGTTGAAAATTCCTTCACCCCCCACCCCCTTCACTGTTAGTTGAAAGAAAATAGGAAGTGTTCAGAGAGTGGCAGTGAGTTTAGGAGTAAAAACTTTCATTTTCACCTGATATAAATTTAGTATGCCTTTAGGTGACAACTTAGTCTTTTTGGTTAGAGGCATCATTCCTCTTAACCAGATTTGTTTTAAAGACACGTGAATGTGGCTGAATGTGTCGCAGAAAACCAAGCCTTTTAAAGAAATTTGCTAGACCTAGTTGTGCCCAAATTTACAACCTAAGAAAAACAAGATGATGTTGTGACATTACTTCATGATGGAATCATGATGTGCTGCCTTTAGTAATGGGAATTCAAACTGTCTCAAGCCCCTCACAGGTGTGTTTGCTGATATTCAATGAGAAGCAGGAAAGACAATGTTATTAGCTGACAATTTCTGTTTTCTAGAGGTGTTTTTTGATGACTAGATTTTGAATTTTCATAGGTAGTGCTTTCCTTCAAAACTTCATTGTAGTGATGGTATTATATAAGCTGATCTTTTTCTATTATTTAATTTCTACAGCCTTGCATTAATACATGAGAGAAAAATGGTGGAACCCCCTGCTATTTCTATCTTGACTTTTCCCTTTCTCCTCTTTGGTCCATTGCTATATGGGAAAACAAAGAAGAACACAAAGTTTGTTTAAGTAGGTTATCCAAATAAAGTCACTGTGGTCAATTGTGCAAAGCAGCATTTATGATTCTTAAGCGGAAGAGCTCTACTTAATTAACATTACTTTCTTAATACAATATTTAGTTTAGCTGGCCTACACAGGCAAATGTGGATTTTTTTTATTTTTTTTTTTACCTATTGGTGTTACATTGCTTCATCGTCTGCTGTATAAAACACACATAATCGCATAATAGTTAGTATTTTTAAAATGCTCTGTTACCACTCTAGCAGCTAGAGGCCCTGATGATGAACTAACCATCTGCTGGTTCCAGAAAGCTTGTAAGGAGTGAACAATGAAAAAACTTTTTTTAGTAAATGTCAGTGGTTTGAAGAATGCAAACAGTGACAGTAACAGCTGTTGGTAAATTCTTCTCTTGCAGTAATAGAGAGGTTTTAATCTGTGTCACTTCTGTTGTAATTCTGTTCCTGCTGTTTGTTTCATTACCTTTTCTCCACCAAAATCCATCATTTTCCCCCTTTTCATGAGGTACATTACTTTCCTCTCTCTTTCCAGGGGTCTTCTGTTACAGCATGTCCAAATCCAAAAATCCCACTGCTTCTGCTGAAGCATCAGATCTATAAGAATGATGCATAAACTCTACTCCAATTTTATCTTTTCAAGCAACAAGAAGGGTGGGTGTTCAGGAGACTGTTTTTTCCTGAAACATTGATCAGGATACTCAAGTTTCTCCAGATGGTAGTGGTCCTTGAGTGGACCAATTATTTCCTGAGAGTAGCTGGAGTAGAGTTGCTCCTTTGTAGGTGTTTTAATTTCCAGTGAAGTAAAACAATTGTTTTCACTCCTGAAGGAGCAGAGCACACTGTTCTGGACACAGCTAATCTCCTGTCCTTTGCTGTGCACCTTGTGCTAGTTGTGGAGGCTTTAGAGTGGCACAAGAAGTCTACAAGTGGGCTGTGGCATGATCTATTAAGATCTTATTAAAAAGGTCTGCAATATTAACCAAGTTCATTTTTAGGTCCTAAGGCAGTCATGTGGTTAAGTTCTTGGAATAATGCCTAGTACTGTATCTTACCATTGATTTTATAATTATGCTTTGTTTTGAGATAGTACAAGAGAGCATGTATTTTCTCTATGTAACACATTATACTTATGAAGATCTTTAAGTTCAATTTTGGATAAATTCTGCTTTATCAAGCTGTAAAAGTTGCACAATACATTTAAAGCTGGGTTTACTTATATTGGCATGTGTTAGAAGAAATAATCTTCTTTAGATGCAAATGCAGTAAGTTATGGAATATTATAGCTTGCTCTCATTCCGTTTTCTTCTATTCCACTAGTATCATTCCAAAAAAAGTTTGTTTTTCAGTCTCAGTTTAGAGGAGGTGAATCATTGCTGCTGTATGTACTAAGTGCTCTTTCTCTTTAAAATATTGTGTAGGGCTCACTATCCTGGAACAAAAACAGTGCCAAATGCCTTATTAACTCAGAAGAAACTGTGGTCTTCAGAAGATTACAGTACTTTCAATGATGAAGTAGGTGCAGGCTGCTGGGCTCGGATCCTGAACCAAAATTATGTGAATGGAAACATGACCTCGTAAGTATTGTGCACTGTTTACTTTCACAACTTCATCCATAAGAAATGTTTAAAGTACTATATAACTCATCCATCTGCTATGGTAAGATAGTAGGTAAACTGAAACTCTCTCCACTGTCAGTCTGATTTCAGTATAAAAAGGGTATGAAGTGTACTGTCCTTACCTCTTTTCTGGGGTGTCACGGTTTAGGGTCAGGGTGACCCCTTAGACCTGTAACAGATGCTCTCTGTTAACCCCACTCCCTCCCTAAAGGGGAAGAGAAAGGGAATAAGGGAGAGACACTTCATGATTAGGAAAGGAAACTAGAACAGCTTTAGTGAAAATAATAATAATAAAAAAAAATGGAATATATACAAAACCAGTATCGAATCCAACTCCCTGATGGGCCCCACAGCAGATGGGAGCTGTGTTCAGGAGCTGCATTCTGGTACTGGGTTCAGGAACACACAGATGGGGATTGAGGGCAAAACAGACAGAGTCCTCCATGAATGCTCTGAAGAAGGAACTGGAAGATGACCTGAGCCAAGCCAAGCAAAGCTGGCAAAGCAGTCCAAGAGGGGAGAAGAGCCACAGACCCTCCAGATCCCTCAGCTTTATACCAAATGTGACATATATGGGATGGAATACCTCGTTAGTCAGTTGAGAGTCACCTGAGGACTTTCCTGCACCCCCCCAGGGTGGTAAACAAGATCCAGCAATGGCCTTGGTCTGCACACCAATCTTTGGTAGTAACTCTAAACATGGGGTGTTATCACTGCTAGCAGCAGACACTGCCTGTGAGAACAGGCTACTGACTTCAGAAAGTGTGGTTAGTTAGATGAACTGAGCTGAAAAGTAAAATCAACAAACACAATTAGTTCTGTTCTCACTCAAACCAGGACATGGGATAGTAGTCCCACAAGTTTTAGTGTATTCTTGAGTTAGTGTTCGACAGTATCCAATAGCTTCTGCAACTTCTCATCACTGTCTCAAAGGCATCTGAATTATTTGTTAAAAAGAGAATTTTCTTAAGAAGAAATAACAACATGAGAAACATTAGAGGCAAATAGCAGAAAAGTTAATTTATCTGTATTTTTTCTGAAGGTCTTTATCAGGTTGGTTGTCTTCAGTTAAAAGTAGTAGGTATGGATGTAATTATCTAGCTTTTCCATACAGCTTCTTTCTCAGAGTCCATTCTAGAACATGCTGTAGTGTTTTGATGTGTTTCCTACACATTTTCTTTCCAAACTGAAATTTGGGAAAAAGCTGTTCTATTTACTGGGAAATTACATAATTCTCTTATAAAACTACAAATTGAAAATATATTTTGATGTTTCCAGTGCAACAACAGCTAATCTGAAAGAAAAAATTGTAAAAAATTAATCTGTTTAAAGAAAATGTAGGCATAAAGATGTAAGCAAAATTGTTTAAAGCTTTTAGTTTTGTGTACCTTCATTTTTTAACAAGAAAGAAATCTTTTTGTCTGAAATGTCATTTATTAGTGATCCTGGTCAACTGGGGAGGTCCCAGATGACTGGAGACTTGCCAGTGTGACACCCATCTATAAGAAGGGCAGGAAGGATGATCCAGGGAACTACAGGCCTGTCAGCCTGACCTCGGTCCCAGGAAAGATTATGGAACAGTTCATCTTGAGGGTGATCACACTGCAAGTGCAGGACAGTGGGGGGGTCAGGCGCAGCCAACGTGGATTCATGAAGGGCAAGTCCTGTTTAACCAACCTGATGTCCTTCTATGACCAGGTGACCCGCCTAGTGGATGAGGGCAAGGCGGTGGATGTTGTCTACCTGGACTTCAGGAAGGCATTTGACACCGTTTCCCACAGCATTCTGCTGGAGAAGCTGGCAGGTCATGGCATAGACAGGAGGACTCTTGGCTGGGTTAGAAACTGGCTGGATGGCCGAGCCCAGAGGGTGGTGGTGAACGGAGTAAAATCCAGTTGGCGACCAGTCACAAGCGGTGTCCCTCAGGGCTCGGTTTTGGGACCTGTCTTGTTTAATATACTCATCAATGACCTGGATGAGGGAATTGAATGTACCCTCAGTAAATTTGCAGATGACACAAAATTAAGCGCAAATGTCGATCTGCTTGAGGGCAGGAAGGCTCTGCATTGGGATCTGGACAGGCTGGAGAGATGGGCTGAGCTCAGTTGTATGGAGTTTAACAAAGCCAAGTGCCGGGTCATGCACTTGGGTCACAACAACCCCCAGCAACGCTGCAGGCTTGGGGAGGAGTGGCTGGAGAGCTGCCTGGGGAAAAGGACCTGGGGGTGTTGGTCAATAGCTGGCTGAACAGGAGCCAGCAGTGTGCCCAGGTGGCCAAGAAGGCCAATGGCATCCTGGCCTGTGTCAGAAACGGTGTGACCAGTAGGAGTAGGGAGGTGATCGTACCCCTATACTGGGCACTTGTGAGACCACACCTTGAGTACTGTGTCCAGTTTTGGTCACCACAGCACAGGAGGGACATTGAGGTGCTGGAGCGAGTGCAGAGGAGGGCAGCAAAGCTGGTGAAAGGGCTGGAAAGCATGGCCTGTGAGGAGCGGCTGAGGGAACTGGGTTTGTTTAGTCTAGAGAAGAGGAGGCTGAGAGGAGACCTTATCGCCCTCTACAACTACCTAAAAGGAGGTTGTAGAGAGGCTGGTGTTGGTCTCTTCTCTCAAATTAGTAACGATAGGACAAGGGGGAATGGGCTCAAGTTGCATCAGGGGAGGTTTAGATTAGATATTAGGAGGAAATTCTTCACTGAGAGAGTGGTTAGGCACTGGAACGGGCTGCCCAGGGAGGTGGTGGAGTCAGCATCCCTGGAGGTGTTTAAAGAATGATTAGATACAGAGCTTGAGGATATGGTGTAGTGGTTAGAGAAATGCTAGGACAAAGGTTGGACTTGATGACCCTGGAGGTCCTTTCCAACCATAATGATTCTATGATTCTATGAAAGGGGGCACAGAACAAAGCAGTTAAATACTTGTAAAGGGGAGTGAGTCACCTCACAGGAAACCTGTGACTCTTCTGTCTCCTCTGCAAGATGAAATTTTCTAAGATATGAATATTTTCTGACCATTCTATGCCTCTTGACTGTCATACCTTACACAGGTCTTTCTTTTCCTATTGTTTTTCTTTCTTACAAGCCTTTTGTAACTATATATATCCCACTTGTTTAGCATCCTGATAACCAGATACATGCATTGTATTCAGAAATTACTGTAGAATAGATTCGAGCCCATATATCAGATATTTGAGTTATCTTGGCATTTGTATTGAAAGCAGAGTCTTCCTGTTGAAAGGCAGTTTATCTTTTTGCTAAGCTCGTTTCCTTTGAGTTTTCTACATTTCTTTTCTTTTCTAATTTTGAATTTCTGCAGAGCAAGTTTACTGTCAGCAAGTGGAATTTACAACTCAAGAGTTATTTTACTATCACCTTTTTGTAGGATTTCAGGATCTCTTTTGAAGTGCATGTAAAGTGTGATATGTCTGTGGCACTGAATTTAGAATGTGGCCTTTGCACTCATTTGTATGCAGTAGCAGAACAGTATGCCAGCTTTTGCTTTCTACACAGTGGCTCTGTTAAGCTCTTATTTCCATAGTTACGGCACACAGGTTTTAAGTTTAAAGTCCTAGTAGAAGACTAAATTAAAAGACATGAAGTAATTAATCTTGTCAGTATCCTGACCTCTTGAAATAGCAATGGTGTCTGGAGGGGGGCTGGATAGAGTTGTTTTCTGTTCATTATTTGTATGGATAAAGGAAGGATTATTTTTTGTAGTAGTACTTAACCTCCCCTCAAAAAACCTGCCACCATCACAAAAAAAAACCCAAAACAACAGCACCACTCCAACAAATAGCTGTAAACATTGATAACTTTTTTTTCCCCTCCATACAAAACAAGAAAAAACCACAACAAATGGAGTTTTTAATGCTCAGTATGCATTTCCTTTAACATGCCACTTTTTATGGTGATATAGTCAGAGAAAGTACCATCAGTTTTGTAAAAAGTTTTCAATGCTGGAAGCTTGTTTTCTTTTCCCCTCCTGTTTGTTAGTTTGTTTCCTTCACCTGGAAAGAATTTTCTTTTGTTTGGTTTTTTTTTGCCTTAAGCTTCTTTTCACTGTATGCTGGGGAAAAAAAGGAGGTATTAATTCTTCTAAAATTCGTCTAATACTATCCATATAGATGGAGCAAAAAACCATGTTTTTCTTCCAGAACCATTGCATGGAATTTGGTGGCTAGTTACTATGAGGAGTTGCCCTTTGGTCGATGTGGATTAATGACAGCACAAGAGCCGTGGAGTGGCCACTACAAAGTAGAAGCTCCTGTATGGATTACAGGTAAAAAGTTTGCAGTCATGAGTTTGGTGACCTAACTGTGTTTCCTGAGGCCTTTATTTATTTAGTGTTTACATATATTTTTTTTTGTACCAAATAAAGCTGGTAAAGTTCCGTGAATATTTTGAAGAAGAAAAACAAAGCTCCTTTCAATAGAAAGTAGAAAAATTCAATAGCAAGGAATATCTTAATACTTGACTGTTAGATACAGCAAAAATTAATAAACTACTGCCTCTTATAGCTGTTACTATTAAAATATTTTGATCTGAAGTGCCCATAAAGCTTAGTGTGCTTTCCTAGTTCCTTTCCTTCTTCTTTCTTTAATCTTGAAGTAGACATTTGATACTTCTCAATTTGAGAAAATGGAACAAAGAACCTGTGTTCTTGTGCTATTTTGATTCTTGGCTGTGTAAGTCAGCATCTCCTCATGCTTGGGGAAAAGGGAGTATGTTCCCATAGTGTCTATGGACACGTGGATTCACTGGCTACTCTGTAGTCCTGTAATACTTTACCATCTTTGCCACAGTTCAGTAGAGCAAGTAGTATATGCAGTGCCATAAAGGAGGAAGAAGGCAAATGCCTTCATTTTTGTTCTGCTAATTACCTATATATGTAAAAGCATTAAAAAAAAAAAAAAAAATTAAAATGGCCATGCTGTTGTGTGAACAGTTCAGAAGAAATGAGCAGTTGTTTCTGTTTCCATGTTGGTCAGAATTTTCATGATCCAGGCCCTATTCTTCTTTGGTAGTCTCTCTCATATGCTGATAACCTTACTTACTTAGCTATTCCTCATGGAGATACCTATTGGTGTTTCTCTGGCTCAACTGTTTATTAAAAAACACAAATAAACCAAACCCCGCAACAGCAACAAAAAAACAGCCCCCCAAAAAATATTTGGGAAAATATAAAGTGATGAATATTCATACTGCGCGTACATGACTGACTTACATAGTGGTATAATAGTTTTTTCTTCCTGTCTAAATACTCACTATCATTTTAAGTGTTTCATCTGCCACAGAGCTGATGTTTTTAATTCTACCTTAGTAGAATTATTTAATCTTTCTTCTTATATAGGCAGAACTTTTTTTGGAAGTTCCTTTATTTTCTTCCCAAAATTAATTTTTTGTTTTGTAAGCATGTGTAAGAGAAAAATTTAGTTAATAAAAATTTTTGAAGACTTCATTATTTACTTCTGATTTTGGTTATGTTTTGTCTTAGCACATACAACACAATTTACTCAACCAGGCTGGTCATACTTGCAAGTGGATGGACACTTAGAAGGAGGTGGCAGTTTTGTAGCTCTGACAGATGGCCTAGGAAACCTTACCATCATCATTGAAACTATGGTATGTGCATCAGCATTTCCAATGAACTAAGAAAGCTACAGGACATGTTTTGTTATGAAGAACCTGTTTTGGTTTATGTAATTCAATATTTGTAAATTTGTTCTTTGATGCTTCTACCTTTGTTACTGAGACAGCAGAGATGCTATTTCCAATCTTCCTGGAGGCCAATATATGTCATCTTTATAACACAAATTAGCTTTAATTTGATGACACACACTGTGAGGAAATTAAATCATGTGCTGAAAAGCAGTATTCAAAATGAAATTATTAAGCTAGTATAATTGCAATTATCATTCAGATAACAGTGAAATAAGTAGTTCCAAACTGATTCTGTGTTGCTTTTTTAATTTCAGTTTATGCTGTTTGTTTTTCATTAACATTGTTAAGTGATGCATTCCAGTAATATATGTTCCTTCTGTTACATTATCTTTTTTCTTCAGACTCATAATCACTCTAAATGTATCAGGCCTCCACTGCCTCATTTCAGTGTGACACGCCAGAGAGCAACTTTCTACCTCAAAGGGTCATTTGTAAGTAGATCTTGAATACATTTGATCAGTCTTGTAATATGGATTGCTATCCATAATGAAATACAAAGCTTCAAGCATTCTAGTTCTGCTTTTACCATGAGATGTAATGTCCTAACTGAAATTGTAGAATTAATGCCTCCCAGTATAATTGTCTGTATATTTAAGAAGAAATTCCACATAAATGCAATTTAATTTTTCTTCAGATTTTATTGCAAAGCTGGGTGTTCTGACATGCTGACATAGTTTGACCAGCCATTATGGCCATGACTTTCTAGTTATCAACTCCTTTCCAGGGGATTAACTGCAGTTGATTGCATGCTGTAGGTTATATTCTTCCATCCTGTGAAGAGATACTCTGAGAATCTCCCAGGTTTTTTTGTTTGTTTTTTATTCTCACTAAACTGAATTTCCTTCTGAACTGTGAACAGTTCAATAAAATGGTTTGCTTAGGAAAAGTCGTTGAGCATTACTTACGATTCACAACTTCAGTTGGGGGAAGAATCAGATGGCTTATCCAAATCAAACTCTGTGTTGCTTGTTTTGTTGTTCATACGAGTAATGAAAAAAATGTAGGGGTTGGATATAGTTAAAATATGTAACTAAGGTAGTTCATATGTCAAAATACTGCAGAATTTTGGAGATCAATAAGCCAAGTACTTTGCTCCAAAATTAATTTTTTGAACCAGTAACTAAACTAAAGGTCTTATTAAAGCAAAATTAGCAGGAGGTCATTTCAGTCTGGTTGCTTCTAGACAGAGAGCTTGTATCAAAGTGATACTGTTATTGGTAATAGAGAAGCTAAAGATTGGATGTGTGATTGCAATGCTTTCTGTCCTTGTAAGCAACTGCATGTTAGTACAAGGGCTTATTGATGTATAATCTATAAAAAGGTACGCTGTATGTAGTGACTAGCTGAAGAGTGCTGGCATCTAATGTGATCAGCAGCTCTAAAATAATAATTAGACACCTATAGAGGACTGATATTTCTCAAAGTGGATATTCAAGCTGGGCTTTTCTTTTTGTTTTGCTTCTTTGTTTATTTTATATCATGTTTCATTGTAGTATATGGTTGAAACCCTTCAAGTGTGGCATTCTAGACTTGGTTTTGAATCTGGAAACTCTAGTCTTTTCCAGCAACTCCATCCTGTAAAGGTAAGTGGATCAGTTTTAATTACAGTCCCTGCAATTTCAGGTTTCTCTTCACTCTTTGCTGGAAGTAGTGGATTTTTGTGCCTACACTGCTTTATTAGGGCATACTTTATTATCTTCATTTGACTACAGTCTTACTAATTGTATACAAGCTTACCTGGAGGTAATGAAGAGCTGAGGGAACACAGGGGTTTTCAAAATATTTCAGAAATATTAAATGCTGAGCCAAGACAGGATCTTTGCCTTAAGTCAGGACTTCAGAGGATCTCTTTTAATTCAGGAACTTGGGTATTTTATTACTTAGTTCATAGAATCACAGAATGGCTAGGGCTGGAAGGAACCTCCAAAGGTCATCTAGCCCAGCCCCCCTGTGGTGCGCAGGGATACCCTCAACTAGACCAGGCTGCTCAGAGCCTTGTCCAACCTCACCTTGAATATCTCCAGGGATGGGGCCTCAGCCACCCTCAACGTAAAGAACTTCTTCCTGATATCCAATCTAAATCTACTCTTCTCTAATTTAAACCCATTACCCCTCATCCTTTCACTACAGGCCCTCATAAACAGCCCCTCTCCAGCCTTCCTGTAGGCCTCCTTCAGGTACTGGAAGGTTGCTATTAGGTCTCCCTGGAGCCTTCTCTTCACCAGGCTGAACCATCCCAGCTCCCTTGGCCTTTCCTCGTAGGAAAGTTGGTCCAACCCTCTGATCATCTTTGTGGCCCTCCTCTGAACCTGCTCCATCAGGTCCATGTCTTTCCTGTGTTGAGGGCTCCAGAGCTGGACACAGTACTCCAGATGAGGTCTCACCAGAGCAGAGTAGAGGGGCAGAATCACCTCCCTCGATCTGCTGGCCACGCTTCTCTTGATGCAGCCCAGGATGCAATTGGCCTTCTTGTCTGTAAGTGCACACTGTTGGCTCATGTCCAGCTTCTCATCCACCAACACTCCCAAGTCTTTTTCTGCAGAGCTGCTTTCTAGCACCTTGTCTCCCAGCCTGTATTTATAGTGAGGGTTGTTTCAACCCAGGTGCAGGACCTGCACTTAGTCTTGTTGAACCTCATGAGGTTCACCTGGGCCCACCTCTCCAGCTTATCCAGCTCCCTTGTGATGACATCCCATCTCTCCTGTCAACAGCACCACTCAGCTTGGTGTCATCTGCGAATGTTGTTTGATTTTTTTGCAGCTTGAGCTTTCTCTAATTCCAGGTGTGGAAGGGAACTGTTTCTTTAGATCTAAATGTGGATGAAGTCTACACTTTAACCACGATCAAGACAGGGCAGAAATGTGGTTGCGCAGAGCCTCCACCACCTCAGCCCTTTCCTTCAAATTACAAAGATGATTTCAATATTCGTAAGTCAGAATTCTCTTATCCAAAAACTTAATTCAGACACAGATACAGTCTTAAGGTAAAAAGGCCATAACAATTATTCTTTGAGTCCTCCAACACAAAGTGACATGAAATAATAGAACACACGTTCAAACTATTGTTTATTTATACCTGCTTCTCCAACAATCTATACCTGTATACTTCAGTTGAAATAAGGTATATGGAACTCTAAGTCCTAACTGGGTGGTCTTATTGCAGATGATACAGCTCATAACTGTAGTTGAGCTAGTTTTTGAAAGGAAGGTAGGGAAGGAGGTAATTTACTTTGTGCGTTTGTTTGCAAAAACCGGGGTCTACTTAAAAACAAAACCAAAATTAAAGTTACCTTGCAACTCCCAAACCTGCCATTTTGGAGACTGTTTTGATAGTGTAACTCAAAATTCTGGAGAATATTTTGAGGTAACTTCTGAAAACAAGAGTACAGAGATAAATTGTTTTGCTGTTGATGTGTATTTCATTTTCTGAACAGGTAATCCACCTTTCAGTGAAGCACCAAATTTTGCAGATCAGACAGGTGTATTTGAATACTTTGTAAATGCATCTGACCCAGGAGAACATGTGTTCACACTTCGCCAAGTGGTGGTTCAGCGACCCATCACTTGGGCTTCTGATGCAGACCAGACCATCAGTGTCATAGGAAACTTTCAGTGGTATGTAAATACTATTTTCTAGCGACACCTGCATAAATGTCCTCCTTACCAGTGTGAGTTATGATCAGTTAATCTGTCTCAAGCTATTTTTGGACTTTGTAGATAAAGGGACTTTCAAAGGTTAGTGAGTCCTACTCAGGTGCTATTGCCAATTCTAAGAGATCAACTGTGTCTTTGTCTAAATGATTCATAAAAACATTCAAGGATGGCGAGTTCACCGCATGTTTTGGTAGCTTGGCTTACTGCTGCACTGTCTTGGATTTTTTTTTTTTTCCCTGATGTCCTGCCGGGCGTATTTATTCAAGCTGAATTTTCAGAATAGTGCATCTGACGGTATGCTAGAAAGACAAAGTCAAAATTCTAATTCACAGTGTGCACTGAGTTTCAGTATGGTTTTTAAATGGACAAAAGATTGATTCAGTTTACATAATTTTGAATTGTTTCGCTTGATTGTTAACAATCGGATCAATCTCATATCAATGAAATATTCTGGGAGTTAATTCAATTATATTTGTTGCAGACTGACATTTTCTGAGCAGTTCCTAGAATTGTATGGATTTGAATCAACTGCTACTTAAATCAGTTTTATTTCAGGGTAAATGTAACTTGACTGTTTTGATAAGAGTATGATTATGATTGCAGTTCTTGCTAGGAGCTATAATGATGGTAATTTGGAATCAAGCTGCATATTTTAGCAGTTTGTTTAAAAAGCATTTAGGAAAGAGCTTGTTAACTAATTGGTTTAGTAATAGCAAGTAATAAATCTTATGCTTAAAGCTTTTTATTTTTTTGGAAGCTTAGCTTAAATTCTTTTGAGATGTTTGGGGGCTTTTTGTTTGCTTTCTTTGGTTTTGGTCGGTTGGAGTTTTTTTGTTTTGGTTTTGGTTTTGTTTTTTTAAATATCCATTCTTACAGGTTTTTTCACTTTGATTAGATCCCTGATTCCCAAAAGATTTTTTTCAGAACATGCTTCAGGCTTCTAATTTTTGGCCTGGACAAGTGATTGTGATTTGAATCAGTTTGTTCTGAAGCCTAGAAGAATATCACCATCTTGTAGCTGGAGGTTGTTCTTCAGTTACCTGATGTTTTCCTCTCCCGCCCTCTGTTAAGCAAAGTCTCGAATTCCCTCTATCATCAACTTTTCCTCATTAAGTACAAGTTATTCAGTGATCCCTGTAACATGTGCACAGGATATATTCTTAAAGTACTATACTGAAATTACTACAACATCCTGTTATCCATTTCTTTCTGAATTTTCATCTTGTTTTGAGAACCCAGCTAATTTCCTGAATATTCAGCTGACTAGTCAAGTGTTTCAGCTGACTATTCAGCTGACTAGTCAAGTGTTACTGATCTTGTAGCTTTTCATAATGATAGTCTTCAATTTCAGGTCCTCTGATTTGTTTAAGGTTCATCTTGTCCTCGGTAAATGTTTTCAACCATTAGTGCATGCTACCGAAATACTGAACCAGTGTTACACTGAATTTCTCTGTGGAATGGTATTTTACTTCAGTCACCAATGGGCTTTTGTAATTATTAACTTCTAGGTTTATTTATTTGGCTTTAGTTTAGATTTTCATCTTATGCTTTTGTTTCTACTCCTAAATTTGTTACGGTTTTGCTCTGATGGATTTATTGAACTTAGGTGTGTCCTGAAAATATTACTGTTCAACTCCTCCTACGTTGCTTTCAATCTCTTTATAATGACTTAAGCAAGGTGTGGGGGTCCTGTTTGTGTAATGAATATGTATCCATGGATCTGATACTTCTAGTAGCATTACATTAGAGTAGAATCTCAGGTCATTCTTATTATGTAAGAGATGTGGAGGAGAGTTGCTAAAATATATATTCTGTACAATTTAGTTATCAGCTGAACTGATGTCAGAGAGAGTCTTTTCATATGCTGTAAATAATTATAGATAATTAGAAACTTCCTGAATATGTGACCCTGTGACTCTATCCATATTACAAGTCCTTTCAGACATGGGACACAGATTTTTAATTTGAATGTACATTAATAGAGGTAAAGAATGCTGTGAATTTTTATTGTTGAGAGGCTTGTAGCACAACTTTGGGGCAGGAGAAGTTGTGTAAATTTTCTAGGTGCCATTTGATTGTTCTGGTATTCTTTTGCTTTATTCTCCTTTACAGCTGTCATTATATGTATGACATCAAGATTTACTGTTGAGTGGAACTATCACCTCAGGAAAACCAAATAATTTCAACCTATTTGAACGTTTTGTTTAAGAAAAGTTTTTGTTTTTTGGGCAAGAAGTCTGGTTTACTTTAGATTTGCCCTGTATTAAAAATTCTAGAGAAATGAAGATCAAATATGAGCACATGTGGTGCTCTGGCCTTGAGTCTTGGATATTATTTCTTTTTTACCTAAAAGCCACTTCTAATTTTAAACTGAAACCTTCTCTGTGTGGGTTGCTGTTTGGTTTTGGGCTTTTGTTGGTTTTGGGTTTTGTTTTTGGGGTGGGTATTTTTGGGGGGTTTTTTTTGTTTGTTTTGTTTGGTTGGGTTTTTTGTTTCTTTGTGGTGTTGTGGATTTTTGTTGTGTTTTGTTTTTTGGGGGAGTGTGTATCTGTTGGTTTCTGAGAAGAATTATCTTTTGAAGACAATCTATAGATTCATGGGTGGGAAACAGCCAGTCTACACAAGTCTTGTGAATCTTGCACCTGTCGGTCACAACTGGGATTGCTAAATCTTTCCTCAAAGTTTGCTGTTGTAGCTAGGGAATACTCTTCTAGCTACTGCCTGCTCAAAAAAATCAATTCCTTGCTTATTAAAACACTAAACTTCTCTTACAGGGTAAACATGACAGTCACTTGTGACATCTACATAGAAAAACAACGTGATGGGGGCGTGTTTATTGCAGGAAGGGTCGACAATGGTGGGATATATGTTCGACGTACCAAAGGAATTTTCTTCTGGGTTTTTGCAGATGGCACCTACAGAGTCACTGGTGACCTAGGTAAGCAGCTCTTTGCTAAAGTGGATGCTGACAGATGGAAATTCCATTTTGATAGCCTTGATAAAAATTACTAACATTCAGATTTTGTAGTTCAGTTGTCATCACTATGAATTTAACCCATTGTGCTCTGATGATGGCCTCATTTTGTATGTGAAGAGATTATCTGAATGTCACTGGCTGGTGCAGTTCTCAGTCTTAATTTTGTGAATTTTTTTTTTTTTTCTGCTGACAAAACCTCTTTTACACTAGCAAATGTAAGTTATTTTGCTTCTGAAAGAACAGTAATTACAGAAAGGTTTGATGTGTATTCTTGTACGACACCTAAAAAGAAGTTCTGATTGGAATGCAGTGGCCTGTCTGGTAGAACAGTACAAGTCAATGTACATGCATCTGGCTTAGGCCAAGATGGTGAATGGTCTACTGTTTCCACAAATTATGCCTTCTACTGTTAGTCTATCCTAGTGGAGTGAGAGCATATTCTACTTGTGGTGCTAAAATTCATATATGTTCTTCTATAGAGCACTTGCAAGGGCATGAGTGTATATTGTAGTACTTCAATAGTTAAAAGTTCTTTTATTTGGTTTGAAATAGTAATGGGTTTTGTTGTTTAAGTGCATTTCCTATCACTTCAGTGTAAATGAAAATTATCTTTTTCCTTTTTTTTTTTTTGGGTGAGTGTTGTAGGTTTGTATGTATGTGTTTGTTTTGTTTGTTTGGGTTGGTTGATTTGGTTTGTTCTTTTTTACCATGAATGGATAGCGTAAAGAAGGCTTTACAGTAGCTTCTCTTAATGTACCAGTTCTCCCTAGGGAAACTTTGCAATGCCTGACTTCATTAGAGTTAGAAACTTAAGTTTCAGCTGTACATAAAAACATATTCATGTTTAGTATTGACTCCAGTATTTATTTTTAGTGAGACATAACAACATTACACAATTAGTTTCTTGGGCTGTCAAAAATACTTCTTCCTAGATGAGAGGATTTTGATTAACTACCTCATTATTTCAAACTCAAACACTTGTTACACGACAATTTTTTTTCTCTACAGCTATTTTCAGTGATCTTTATATTTTTCTAGAAGGAAGCGTGAATGTTAAATTAACCTGGAGCTAAAACTGACTCCTGAACAACTGAAGATTCTATTTGTAGAACTTAATTTTTTTTTTTTTTGGGGGGGTGTGGGGGGTGTTTTCCATCCAGGTGTCAGTCATATCCATTTTTTTTCCTCTAGCTTAACTTGGACTACAACTAAGCAATATGATGATGTGGCAACTCAAACTTGATTTTAAAAAGTTCCAATACATAACCAAGGATATCTATAGAACAAGCAGAGCAATAGCTACTGTCACACTTCATGATCCCATATTCTGAATAGAGAGAATTCTTATCTCAGGCCAAATTCCCAAGAGCATTGTAGATTACAGTGGTAAACAAATCCTGGCAAAACAAGAGAATGTACTGATAACGTAGAGTCCAGGTTTGCCTTCTGTGCTTCAGCTGAAATTGGTGTTTTCCTTTTTCTGGATTGGTATTTATCAATCTCAGCTAGGGAGTGAAATAACAGTTTGCTAACTTTAAACATGTTTTGCAGCTGGAGAAGAAATATTAATGAAAGGACTTTCTGGTGTCCGGGATAACATGTGGCATACGCTTACTCTCAACATTCAGGTAAGGATACAGGAAAAAAAAAATAGAAAACCAGTTATGAAACATCCAGTCCTAAATGGCTTATACAAAACTATTGACTATCTACTTCCATTAGTATGCCTTATCTAAAACATAAATAATATATTGGTTACTTAAAGTCAATACTAAAATACCAAGTTCTGCTGCCTGTATTTTTAAAGAAATCTTGAGAAACCGGGGAAGGGATAGAAAGTAACTAGAAAGATGAGTTGAAAGCTGGAGATCGGAGGGATAGAGAGGCAGATCTTTCATATAGAATCGTAGAATGGTAGGGGTTGGAAGGGACCTCTGTAGATAAAGTCCAACCCCCCTGCCAATGCAGGAACACCTAGGGCAGGCCACACAAGAACAGATCCAGGCAGGTCTTGAAAGCCTTTAGAGAAGGAGACTCCACAACCTCTCTGGACAGCCTCTTCCAGTGCTCCGGCACTCTCACAGTGAAGAAGTTTTTCCTTGTGTTGAGGTGGAACTTCCTGTGTTTCACCTTGCTACTGTTACCTCTCGTCCTACCACAGGGCACCATTGGAAAGGGACTGGCCCCTTCTACTTGACACCCAGCCTTCAGATATTTGTACACATTAATAAGATCCCCTCTCAGTCTTCTCTTTTCCAGATTTTAGATTTTGTTTAATTAGAATGAAAAGATCATGACAGAACTTCCTGTTCTGAAGACTCTAGTAAACTACTAAACTAGTCTGTTTTACAAATCTATCTTCCACCAATTCCCATTGTGTGCTAAGGTCTTGTATGTGGAGCTAGTGAAATACTAGGCAAGTCAGATAAGCTGCTGTCCTTTCTTTCTATAATGGAAAAACATGGGCATGGTGTTGCTGTAAAAATTGGGCCACAGTTAAAGAGAAGCCTGTCCACATGTCCCACCCAATACTTCCCCCCCATTTTGGCCATAGTCATTTGGTGAGGAAAGTAACCCTAAGCTTTATTTAAAGTATACCTGTGCACTTAGCTGGGTGTGACATTGGTGCTAGTAACTAAAAGGCTTTCAATTCCTCTACCAAAAGTCTAAACCCTTTGCCTAATGTAATCTTTGCAGCTGTGATGTGGCCTGAAATGTGGGAGAGCTTGAATCCCAGCTGGGATCTTCTACTAAAGCAAACTCTCTTTTAAAATTATTCACCGACACTGTCCGTCATCATAAAACATCAGTCTTAAAACACAGAACAGTGATGATAATTTTACAATTATGATGTTGTTAACTTTCATCTGTGCTGTTAAAGTATTTTATACCAAATATGCCTTTGATGTAATGACAGAAGTGTGGAGTCCTCTTTAAAGGACTGACTCCTGACATGCTGACTCTTCCTTGAAAGGTGTTTTTTGCTTTTTTACCTGTGCCTGTAGTTGTCTTTCAGATTAAAAAAATGCAAGTAAATGGAAGTATTGGGTTTTTTTGTTTGGGTTTTTTTTCCTAAATACTGTTTAGTGGAACACTGACAAGAGAAATTGAACTTTTTCTGAAACTGTTTTTTTATTTTAATGGCAACATGATACTTGAAAGTTCGTCTGTCCCCTCTTGCTCTCAGCTTAATGACTAACATACATCTCTTTCTTTTTGACTTTTGCCTAATTCTGCAGAATCAGTGCCAGGTGCCTCTTAAGACAGGCTGTTTGAGGGAGCCTGACACAAGTGGATGAGGAAAACCAGTTTACCTTTCATATTCTACACTGAGTTTTCAAAGCTGTAAGTTAGAGGAAGATGAGCCTTTTATGTAGTCACTATAAAGACATTAGATCTTTTTTGCAGAGCTGATAGGCAGTGGAGGATTCTATGCAATATTTAGAAGCACCTTTGCTTGGAAAACACGTGAAATGTAGCTGAAAGTTTACTTGACATCTTTCTGCCTTGTTTCTTTTCCCATGTGAGTAGGCTCGGTGTCAACACAATCACTGGATTTTTCAAAAATATCTTTTTTCCTTTTTTTGACAGGGTACTTCTGCCTCAGGACTGTTAAATGGTTATCCACTCTGGGAGAACGTCACCATTTCTAAACCAAGTAACGGCTGGGCTGCTATTGGGACACGCTCTTTTGAGTTTGCACAGTTTGACAACTTCCATGTTGAAGTCAGCTGAGGTGGCTTTTGCATTTGAGGAATGCAGTTCTTGTATTATTTTGAATAAGACCCAGTTCAAAATTTGAGGACAACATTATGCTGAGATTGATCTGTTGGCAAGGAATCTGAATTCTGTCCTTAATATTTATTAAAGGTTTACTTGAGTAAGTATCAATGTGACTTAAACTATCCCCTGGTTGCTATGGGGTTTTTGCCTTTTTATTTTTGGGGGTAAATTTTAGTTTGAAGTCATAATGAAAACAAAATAATGGATTTTAAATGTCTTTTCATAACATCTTGACTTCCAATCTCACTTTTAAGATAACTTTAGAAATTAACAGAAGACAAAGGTATCTCAAGCAGTGTCTTTAACACTTACATGATTGTGTCCATTCCTTTCACTCTGAAAGAACTAATTAAATGCCAGTAAGCCTTGTGAGCCAGTGACCCCATACTTCTATAGGTCTGTCATTCAAATTTCATTCATATGAAGTACAAAGTTTTTCCTGTAGTTTTAAAAAAAGGACATTTTATGTGTTTTTCTGCTACAGTCTGAGGCTAGATATTAGAGTACTCCAAGTGTGTTTGATTATTTCTGTCTGGTTACTTTTTCCAGTTTTCATTGCCAGCCCTAAAAGAGTTCATATTTTCAAAATGTGCCTTGTGGCTGGTCAGGCAGTGCAGGATGTGCCTAACTTCTAAACTACCTCCTCTTTACAACAAAATGATTGAAGTTATTGAAAGGTACAAAAACTTGCAGTTTGTTAATATCTTTGTGGGGTTTTTGGGTTGGTTTTTTTTTTTGGTTTGGTTTGGTTTTTTGTTTGTTTGGGGTTTTTTTGCATGGTGCAAAAAATAAAAGCTTTCCATCATGGATTCTGGCAAGCAGAGTGCTTACTTTGGTGTCAGGTCATGTGAGGAAAAACTGGCCTTTTTTTTTTTTTTTTTTTGTGAAAACTTCGGCAACCACCTCTTGCTTTTGGATCTAAGGCATATCAATTTCATTTAGCTTATTACATTACTGTAGCACAGGGGAGATAAGATTATTATCATATTCTTTTATAAAAGAAAATAATGAAAAAAAGATAGTCTTTGCCTTTAAGGGCTTGCAGTCTGTTCACAAAGTGACAGCAGTGGACACAGACAGAATTGTTTTGTGTGCAGGGCAGTGATACTGACACAACAGTATGTCTGATATTTAAATGTTTCCTAGGCATTGAGGAATAAAGTTTAGAGGGTGTTTTAAATCCTTGGGAAAGGAAGGGTTCTGTTTTGCTGTTGCTTCTTGTTTGTTTTTTTTCTCTAATATACTGTGCTACAAAAAAAAAAAAAAATATATATATATGTAAAATGAGTTACTGAATGGGGTTTTAATCACACACATTCCAAATTCTGTTGGCTTCTGAATTTTTCTTGACAACTGTCATACCTCCTATGTCCATCTACTTTTCATGTTCACATCCTAATTAATTGAGACGTAAGAAAATACACTAACTTGATAGGACACTAATAGCTGTATGATGCTCTTTGCAGTGGGCAATATTTTATCTTGGAGAGATTTGCAGTTTACTTCTATTTATACAGTTTATTATTTTGATCCACTTTATTTTGAAGGCTCATTCCAGTAATTGTTAATTTCAGTCTTCAAAGTTGTCATCTAATATAGAATTAATGTAAACCAAATTATTACTGGAAATTTTTTATCAAGGTTATCTTCCAAATTTGCTTTTGGAGAAGGAATCTCCATCTCTAATAAGTAAAAATATCTTTTAGCTATTATACTGATACTGCTATTGGTTGGTTATGAATCATTCATATGTGCAACTATCATACATACTAGTAACCTTGAAAAATGATCTGAACCACTAAGCTTTAAAACTCTTGTAGAAGGCTTCTAAATATTAACTATTGACTTAACTGAGTGAAAACCCCCATTTTTCTGCTTCAGTTATGTTTGATAGTTGAAGTATGGATGCAAATCTGTTCATTACTTGCTTGATTTCAGAAGGGATGTCACTGGTAACTCCAGATGTAAAGGAATCTAATTTTAGGTCCTCATGTCCAAGTAATGAGTATAGGAGAGAAGCAGTCTTCAGAATAAGGTTATTTTATCCATGATGGATTTTCCTAGTAGAATACTTCTTGGAGATTTCCTGTTAGCTTGTGTAGCTGCAAGCAGTGTTTCTGTAAGAGAGATTGGCAATGGCGCAGTTATTCCAAAGGAGACGTCCATTTTTTTTACCTTTTAATGCACTAGTGTAATACACTGTACTGTTATGTTGTGTACTAAACACAATGTATTTTATCACTGGAACTGTTGATTTTTTTCTAACCTTAATTTATAATGTTAGAGGATTAAACTGTTATGAAGAGAGTAAGTGATTTAATGGTGATATAATGTTATTCATCTTTATATGTCTGTAATTCTTCACCCTTCAGCAGACTGTAATATGTTTGGCAATAACAAGCTGTCAGGCCTTCCGCTGGGGGTGGATTTATGTTGTTGATTATAAATACTAATAATTCCAAATGGACAAATAAAACACTTAAAACCCCTTTATTTGTGCAGAGTGCTTCTGTAAATGGGTCTTGGTTTTCTCCAGCAAGAAAGCTGACGGTTTTTCCATTGTGGTTGCTGATAATATGCTTGACATTAGCTTAATTGGGTTGAAAGAGTTTTTCTGGTACTGAATAGGAAAACAGTCCTTATTAACAAATATCTCAAAATCCATATTCATTAGGATTTCTACTGTTGAGAAGAAGTTTTGGGTTTGGTTATTTTTGTCATTTTTTTGTTGGTTTTGGGGGTGTGTGAGTGTGTTTTGTTTTTAAAGCATTTAACACACATTTTGCTTCTTTCTGTTTGTTTTGTTTTAGTTTTTTGTGGGGGTGTTTTGGGTGTTCCGGTTGGTTTTGCTGTTTTGGGGTTTTTTTTCCATTTAGTTAAGGGAATTAAATTCTATTTGAGGGCTAGTCATGCAAAACTTTGAATATCCTTTTGACTCTATCTTAAAATGTGGTTGTTTGGGGTTTTTTTCTTGTTGTTGTGGGTTTTTTTTTTTTCCTAAACTTAAGGGTTCAACTTCAAAGAGGAGGAGGAAATTCCATATGTATAGCCATGTTTTCTAGCCTATCATGCCAGTAGATAAAAATTACCTTGAAAACGCTGTCTTCCAGTAGACAGGTATGTTCTACTACCTACAGAAACACTACATCATAATCAATTGTCCTGGTTTCAGTATATCAAAAGTAAATTTCTAGTTCAGAATTTGGAGTGGTAGTGGTTTGCTCTTTCCTTATTGAACCAGTTTCATTGTATGGTAGCAGCAGGCTGGTGGTTTTTCACTGACTTAACCTGAAACTTCTATCCAGAGTCCATCTTTTGGAGGGGTGTGCATATTATGAGAATAACCACCATAATTATTGCTGTCTTTGACAATTTCAGCAGCATGGCCAAAAAGCAACAATGCTGGAGACATTCTTATCCTCACTTGGCAGGTTTTTTTTTTGTTTGTTTGGGGTTTTTTTTGTTTGTTTTTTTTTTTGTTGTTTTGTTTCATTTTGTTTTGGTTTTAACCTCCCTTCTAAGTACTACATTCATATAAATCTAGCACATCCTGGGAGTGGAGATGGGGAAGGCTGGAAAAAAAAACCAGCTAGGCTTGTAGTAAATTTATCAGGTAGCTAGTTTAAGCTTTTGAGCATATTATACTTTGATACTTGATGAGAAGAAATATCATGTGCCGATTAATGTCAGCTTGTTGAAGCAGAAATAAAATGCACACTGTTATCCAGTTTCTTAACAAAGGTATCTTAAGAAAAGATTGAATGCTCTTTGTGTATGGCTGGAACCTTAGCAACCATCCTGCCTGTATTGTTTATGCTAACTTTTCATGTCTTAACAAGTTCCCCTTGCCACTAGATAAAGTTCCTTCCATTTATGCTCAAGTGACACGGAAACAATAAAGGTGTTGTTTCTAGAATCTGATTTTAAGAAAAACCCAAAGCACCTACTGCCAATTGAGCAGAGGAAAATGTATGTTAACAGCAGTGTTGCCAAGCTTTCACTGTGTGCCAATATAGTTAAGTGCAGTTTTCATAGTGACTAAGACAAACAACTAAAACAGTATTTTCCCCTTTGAGGAATTATGTTCATATGAGGTTAGAAACAGATACAGAACCCAAATAGCAATTTTGTCAGTGGACTCCAAGTAACTTTGCAACTAGTGCATTAAACCTGACCTTTACTTTTGCACACTCCAGGCTAAACCTGGACATATTTCTACAAATGTGAGATGAAAGTAACCTAAAAGTGTTTGAGTGTTTGATGTTTTTGTTTGTTTGTTTTTAAAAAAAGATATCTTTTTTGGTATCAGTGGTGCCTGACTGAGAATTAAAACTTCACTTAGAGCAGGAAAGCAGTCACATTGGTTTCACTGAGTAGAGGATGGCTCAGTATGGTACTAACTTGAGACTTTGCAAAAGAAAACAGAACCTAGTACACTAGGCTAATGTTGTACAGCCATAGCTGGGGAACCCTTGGTGGTCTAAGAGAGGTAACACAAAAATTACTATTTAAAGAAAAAACACCAAACAACAACAAACCCCCCAAAAAAGTCTTTCTTATGTACCTGAATAATACAGGGAAAAGCAAAGAAGAGTCCAGGTTTAGCTTGACTTCCTTTTTTCAGTTTCTGCTGGGAAATGCTGTGATCTTCCTTGCTCTTTTCCATGAACAATAATTTTATTAAAACATCTATAGCAAATATAAGACTTCATTGTTGCTAAAAACCAAATGTTATTTAGCTAATTATAGACTTTGCCATTTTCCAAGAACACTAGGGTCAGAAAAGGTTAGAAAACATGACAAGTTATGCCCCTGAAAGGGCTGCCTGTGCTGTGTGAATGTGTCCCGCTCCTGGTGGCATGTTTCTTCTCTGCTAGTATAGCAGCAGAACTGTAATGCGTGTTTCCTTGTTACTGCCACCCTTCTTCCATGGTTTTGGGAAGCTTCCTGTACATCAGCCAATCCGAGATTGCACAGGAGCAGCTCAGCAGCCTCTTAGCTTGATTATACAGAGTTAACTGAGTTATATGGATAGCACACCGCAATGACAAACAGCAAATCTTATTAAGGATGTCCGTATTCCCTTTCATTGTGATTGCTCTTGGAGGGGGAGAAATAAATGGTAGTTTGCTGGCAGGAGGTAAGGCAAGTTCTGTGCTGAGATGTATAAAGCTGTGCTGGGATGTACAATGTTTCTGGCATAAGCTGCCTGTTTCCTATTCGGTCTAAACTTGCTGCTTAATTGTTTTAACTTCCCCTAGCTTTTTTCTGGCTGCTCAGATGATGCTTCATCCTGAAAAATAAATGTTTTGATAGCATTATACGAAACTCACTCAATGCAGCAGGGCAAGTCTGTACCAGAGGCTGAGAATACCCTCTTGATCATTCAGCCCATCTCCTTGCCAAATAAGAATTTTTTCCTGTTGTACATTTTTGGGGCCTGCTTTAGTTGAGTGCTGAGACAAAAGTGTGGGAAAGTTTCCGGTTCTCTTTTGTAGGTGGCTGTTTTTTAAACAAACAGCTTCATTAGTTTCATTTATGACCTGTGTAAGGGGTGGGGGGAGATAGTTCAGCTCTTCTGTTCCAATTCATGGTAAAATCAAGGTTGATACTGCAGAATGTGTCTAATACTGATTGAGCTCCAGTATTTATCTCTGGGCTGGCTTGAGTCCTTCATGAAACACCTGTGCTTCTACTTTTAGAAACAAAATGCTTTGATTACATGAATGCTTTCATATAAATATACTTACTGTGAATGCCTACTTTCCACTCAGTGTGAGTTTCTGTTATGGTATTACTGAATCCATGTGGAAGATTCCTTTCAAATGTCATAATGAGAAAGATAAATATTTTTTTTCTTAATGATAGACCTAGTAGATCTCTGCTGCAAAAGTCTCACTCTCCCTAAATGTAAATACGTTCCTTACATCCCTTGGTTTCATTTTTCCTTACCTGTTTGCATTTTTAAAACGGTGAATAATCACAGACATCTGTCACACTTCCCAATCAAATATTTAGCCAGGTGAAAATGCAATAATCTTAATCTTTTGTAAAATCTTTTTGGCTCTGTGTTACAGCTAATTAAGTTGTTTGTTTGTTTGCTGAAGCTGGATGTTAACTTTGCTGGATTTTGCCACATAGTCTACAGTTAATGAAACTGAATAGTTTTTCAGTTGAACCTGATTTTTATAATACAGTTCATATAAACCAGGTTCTGAAAGGAGGTGTCAGCAGGACCCTGGTAGGCAACTAAGCCTTCTGATGTTTTAACTGCCAAGCCACATCACCTAAACTGTATTTTTCCTTCCCTACCTTTATCGCTCCACATACTTCCCCAGTGCCATACAAGATGGCTACCAGGGTAAAATCCTTAATAGTAGTACTAAGGATTGAAAGTCATCATTTTTTGTGTGTGTGTTACATGGTTAATTGGGAACAGTAGATACTAGTCGTCTGTACCTTCTTTGTAGAACTCAACCTCCTAGAAAGGTTTTTGATTGCTTTTCTTACACAATCAGGTATTAGAGTGTAAACAGACTGAAAGCTTTTCTTTCCTTTTCAAATCAAAGAATCATTTTGACTGGAAGAGACCTTTAAGATCATCAAGTCCAACTGTTAACCCAACACTGACAAGTGACCACTAAACCATGTCCCTCAGCACCACATCTACATATCTTTTGAATACCTCCAGGGATTGGTGACTCCACCACTTCCCTGAGCAGCCTGTTCCAATGCTGTACAACCCTTTTGGGGAAGAAATTTTCCTTAATATCTAAACTAACCTTCCCTGGCACAACTTGAGGCCTTGTCATCTTGTCCTATTACTTGTTGTTTGGGAAAACAGACCAACCCCCACCTCAGTACAACTTCCTTTCAGGTAAAGAGTGATAAGACCTTGTTTCAGGAGACGTAGGCCCATGTTTCTATCATTTTTTCCTTTTATCACTAAAATGTTCACATTTGCCTCCCCCCCCCCAGAAGCCTGATGCTGAAAGGGTGCTGTCTTGCTTTTATTGTATCAGAACTTGATTACAGCAATTCTGTGTTTAGCAGCCTCCCCAATAAGCATGTACTGCATCACTCAGATGCCTTTATAAACTTCTGCTGGGGGCAATTACCCATACTAGGTCATTTCAGAAGGATGTTTCTCTGAAAAAGTTGCTATTTTCCACTGAAGCAATATACTGATTGTAAGTGTGGTGATGAGGTTCTTCTGCCCTGTGACGTTTTAGCCTTACATTGTCTAACTGAAATACCTTTTTATCCCGCTGCATGCTTGTTTAAAAAGATTGTGGAACACATCCCCGTTCTTTAATCCTTCAAGGAGTTCAGTACTATGTAAATATTACCAGTGCCCTCTACTGCAGATATAAGTGTGTGTTGCACACAGTATGTTTCTGATGATCTGGAGATTCTCTGTTTAGGTTTATCTCTGTTGGGGACAGGGCTCTGAAAGAAGAATATAATGAATTAAACCTATCGAGCTGTTTGACTTTTCAAAATGCACCATTCTGTGTGTAAGTCATTATGGAGCACTGTATGCAGTCCTGGATAATCCTGGATTTTTTTTCATAACATTTAAATTCACTACACTGACCAGAGCTTTAAGGAGTGGTGGATTCAGATTTGATTGTGCTTTGACTACTTTTACAATACAAAGCTTTACTTTTTGCCTCAGTGTAGGAATCCAAGTTGTGAAGTTCATCAGGAGCCAATGACTTTCACATCAATCTATCCAAGCCTACAGGATGCTGTCCTGCAGTGTATTAACACTCAGTGCAATCAAGAGGACAGAGAGAAGGTAAGGTGGCCTTCTCCATCCCTCAAAATATACTGTGTTTTTCGAATAATGAAGTGCAAATAGCTCTTCCTTACACATTTTAAAGAAAGAGAAGAAAACAACAGTATGATGGAAGCATGAGATACTATAGCACACTAATGATATTGTGCTACAGTGCAGAAACGAAAGACCTTAGTATTCCTGTTAGTCACGTAACACCAGTAATAGCAAACAAATATCTCTCCTGTTAGACTTTGTGCCTCTGTGAAACAAGGGTTGTATCTGTTGAAAGGACAACAAATTCTTCCTTTTAGTAAAATGGATAGTGCTGCTATGTTTGTCTTCCTTCTTGAGAAATGTGCGGACTAAAGCATTCACAGAAAATAGACGGTACTTCTGGTATGGTGACTTTGGAGATGGTAGCTGCCTGTCAACTTCTAGTTTCCTGCTTCTCTGTTCTACTCCTGCCATTACATAGAGAAGCTTGAGGGCCTGGTTTGTGCTAGTTATGAGTGGTCTCCAGGGAACTGACCAGACTTTCCAAATCCTTTCTTCCATCTTTTGAAGGACTGCAAAAATAGGGTGGTGCTGTGGAACCATGGATTTCCTTTTGAATCTGCCACTGAATATGCTGCCTTTTGTATCCCTGTCACACAGCTACAGTGCATAGGTCAGTGAAGTCACTGGAGCTCTAATGATAGTCACACTATGGGTGTGGATCTTTTCACAGTGTTTTCGAGGGGACTCCTTTGATTCCATGTACCAGCAGTATATTGGTGTCCTGTGGTTTCTCTGTCCACCAGTCTCACAGTAGGGAAAAACCAGGCAAAGTGATGGAGTCAGTGGGATGAAACATAGACACATCAGCTGCCACTGCCAGCAAGGAAATCTCCTAGAGAAGGCAATCTCCCATGCTTCACAGACCTCCCTTTCCAGTGGAACCGGTAGAATGGAGATGAGTAGGGTACAGCCTTGTTTGATATAGAATCACATAGGGGAATGATGTACATCTTACTTAAGGTCTCTTTGGGGTTGTATCAGTCCCTGATTATTTACCAGGACTTAACAGAGTAGGAGGAGTTGTGTTGATGCATCTGTAAAAATCCTGAGTCCATAATATGCCCTCAGAAATACTCATCTCCAGGCTCTCTCGCTTCTTTTCATTGAAAAAAAAAATAATGATCTAAGTCATATATAGTAAAAGAGCAGAATGGTAGGAAAGGAAAATAAAGCCAAATCCAATTGTATCTGCAGTCACCTTTTCTCAGTCTTGTATTCCTGAAGCTAATGAACACTGTTCACATTATTGCTTGACTACAGCTACTTCTTTTCCTCCAGTGATCTAATTCCCTGTGAAAAGTCTGTAGCTCCTAACCAAAACCAGATAAACAGCAATGCTATTCCAGTTCACTGAGTGTGACTGACATGGTATTTGAAACCACCACTCAGCCCAGACATTCAGGAGGGGTAGCTCATACTTCAGGCTACCAAAAAAAACCCCAAAAACTCATTACAGCAAGTCTGATCTGTACTCAGAATAAAATCTATAGTGTTATCACAAAGATTGGTTTCCGAATGAAAAATTGAGGTTTGACATGAACCTTAGGACTTTTTATCTTTTGTGACAAGTTCTTAGAGCACTTTGCAGTTTGTGCTGGAGGCACTAGATGGCAGTGGAAGTATGACTAAGGAAATAGCTGTCTTGCTGGGTTTGGGGCCAGCCTTTCTGAGGTGTGAAAACAAGGGGTGAACGCAGCTTTACTTCAGAAGAAAGATAAGTTTGAGACTATGGACATCCTTCTGTGTACAAAATCCAAGGCTTCCCCTACAAGGAATACTAATGTCTTTTAATAGTTTTGCCTCTGCTTAAAGCAGATTAACCTATAAAAATCCAAATGATTTGTAAAACATCTATTACCTACAGTGGTTTGTCAGGATCAAAGTCATTAAAACAAGAAAAAACCCCAAATGTCCAACTGCTGCCAGTTGCATAGCTTTCGTGTGAGTCTCAGTAATCTTCAGCTCATGTGTTCAAGCTACAAAAGGATCTTCAATGATTATTTTCAGTGCAAAATGAGTTTACTCTTCACTGATAATTGTGCTGCTACAGCCCATAACTTAAAAGCCTTTTACACACCCACAGACCTGACATCACATCTTCCTGTGAGCAGGCACATGTGTACTGCTTCATGCAGCCGTGTGTGCTCTGTTGAGACTCTACAGGAGAGCTCTGCATATGCACATATGTGATCACAGGACTAAAACCCAGACTAGCTGTGAAAGCAAATGAGAAAAGTCTATAGGAGCTTTTTACAACATATAGTTGCAAGATTGTTATTTCCTGTTACTTTGAGGTTTTTTGAGTTGTGGCACCCATTTTCTACTTCAATTTTAAAATATCGAATTGATAGCTTGGGCAGCTGCAAGGGACAGAGATACTTTGTGAGAAAGCAGCAGCAAGTCTGCACTGGTAGAGAGAGGAACTGTCATCCAGCTTACCACTGAGCAAAGCAATTCTTTGCTCAGAAGCGTCTGGAGACAAGGAAAGGCAACAGCTCTGTAAATGTGTGTGAAGGGAGGACATAAAGAGCATGTTGGTAACTAAAACTATCTGAGTTTGGGGTGATTGAGAAACACATAAAAGCAAAAGGGTCGATGGTGTGAAAGCAGAAAGGGAGGACAGGTTTGGCCATTATCAAGTGTCTCGGAAGAGCATAATCAGAAATATGGGAGAGGTAAATGAGCAGTGATTACCAGGAAAGCAATTCACCCCCTCACGCTAGGTTTTCAAAAGCTTTATGTGCTGTAGGTTAATAGCCAGCTATTTGCTTTCACTCTGGATTAAGCCCCAGACTTCCTGAGGTAATGTCCTTCCCTGTCCTTCACAGGCCACCAATGTCAGTCAGTTCAATGCTGGGCATTACTGTGGGCAATCTCAGCTCAGCCTCCCTGGTAACACCTTGCTCAAGTAAATCCTTAGTTACGGTTTCACAGTTTTGGTTTGTTTTTTTTCCTGTGCCCTTGGCATTGTCCCAGAAAGAGCCTACCCAGATGTGTAGGGACTGGGAAGCAGAAAGACTTTGTGGAATTTAAAACAAAGATACAAGATCCTGACATGAAAACCTATTGCTATGCCTTGCCTCTGGGAAAACAAAGTGCTAAATGTTTCTAATTTTGATAGGGATTATAGCAATATCCAGAGGATGCATCAAACTGAAGTGGGGACTGTTCTTTAGTCTTGGTTTTATGTAAGGCATCCATGAGGTTTGCTTCTCTAAAGGGTGGACACGTCATTTGTATAGCGGGGAGAAGGCATAAGGCAGGGGACTTGGTGCTTATTTGTCATAAGCATCTCTTAAAACCAGCATTTTATATGAGTTTCTGTGGAGGTGTAAGACAGTATTTTCTGGGGGAGTGTCATGCCCCTCTGTCTAATGAGAGGGAACATCCTTAAAGAACTGCAGAAATTGTGCTTGTTGGTTTATAACCTTAATACTCTGTGTATTTTTTGTAACTTTTCTTTATGAAATTCCTCTGAGAGTTATTTTTACAGGTCCTTAGGTGTTCTGTGCTGTCTGGGTCATGGCTCTTCTCCTTGTAGTTTTCTTTGATAGAACGTGATCTTCAGGAACAGCTCAGGTTTTCATTTTGCCTTTCCTTGCTATAACTTTAGCTTCTTGTGCAAAAGTGAGAAAGAAATTTTTCCATGAGGTGCTATGAGACTGAAATGTGGTCATTAAACCTTGATAGGTTTTTTTCTTTCCCCCCACGGTGTTTTGAAAGCAATTTGCTTACCAAAAATGTGCTTGGATAAGTGAAGAATAGACAGAAAATTGGAAGAGAGATCTCGAGATATTGTACAGCCTGTAGAGGACAGTAATTATTTACGAGTATCTCTGGAGCAGGTGAGTTATATATTTATATGTCCCTGTCTTGTCCAGCAAGTTGACACCAGAACAACTGTGGTTTGCGTAGTCAATTCAGGATGCAGCTTGGCAGCCTGCTAGCAATGTTTCAAGTAATTTTGAAAAGTTCCTTGCAGATTATTTAGTAAGTGAATTTGCTTAAGACAAAGACAAAGAGAGAGAAGGAAGAGCTTGGATGAGCTGCTGTTGTAAATTTATGCTTGCCAGTCCCTGGCAAGTGCTCCTGTTTCTGGCTTTCCCATCCGTAACGACAATCCATTGAATCCATGTACAGTGCTGGTGGGCGTTTGGATTGCTTTGAGCTGTAATACATAGCACAGAGCAGTAAAGTTAATAAGAAGGAGTTCTAGTAACAGAGCTGAGTTATGATCCGATGCCGTGGAGAGCCATACATAATGCTCAACAGAGCACAGTCTTCTGAGAGCTGTAATGTGGCAAATACCACATCGAACAGAGCACTTGTGCTAGTCTCTAAACCAAGGGAGTAGTAAGCAGGGTATGGGGGAATAGCTGGCTGAGGAACTACCCTCTGTTATTTATAAAATGTTTTTAAGTGATGGAACGGACCTAACTCACAGAAGAATCAAAGATTTGGAACTTGGTGACCTTCATTGGGAGCTGTGGGTAGTTAGGTTTTCTGCAGATCAGATTCATGAAGGTTTCTGGTCAGACTTCATTCATTCATCCTGTCCTTACAACTCACTTGATGAAAAGGAAGGCTACTCAAATGACTAAAGAAGTTTGGGAGGTAGGATTTCACTTTCAGACCAAGAGGACAGAATGCCACCTTTTTAGTCTGCTAGTACTGCAGATGCTCCTGTAGAGTGATAGGCCAAATGCACAAGTGCTGTCAGTTGCAGAATCACAGAATCACTGAGGTTGAAAAAGACCCTTGGGATCATCATGTCCAACCCTTAGCCCTACTCTACAAGTTCAACACTAGACCATATCCCCCAACACCATTGGTAGAGTTCTAATACTGGAGAAAATAAACCCTCATGTATCTGAAATTGGGATGTTTGTGAATCACCAAAGAACTACCCAGTTTTGACACCAGTCCTGCCTGGAGTCAAGATTTTTGCCACTGATGTGAGTTTCTTCTATCTGAGATTTCTTGTCTGTAAAATGGTGTGCCAGTGATATTATTCCATTTTTCCAGCTTTGAAATCTATTCATAAAAATGCTATCACAAATGAAAGAATATGATCATAACTTGGACAACAAATACAAGAATTACAGTTCTTGCCTTTTTTTAATTCTTCCCCCACCCCTTGGAAATACTACCTTGCATTATAGGAAATCAGCATCATGTAATGGAATTTATCCTGGAGAACTGGAATACTAAATTTGGACTGTAGTTAGGTGATGGCAACACAACAACTGAGAAATGAAAGATCAGCTGCTATGCACACAAAAATGGTTTAAGCTGAGCTTTGATTCCTGGGACTTGCTTCAGGCAGAGAATTGTGGCCAAGACCTAAGAGGCATTCCTCTACTGTGTAAAGTATGCCTGAATATTTAACTTCATTTGAATGAATGCAATGAAAAGGCTTCTTTTTCATATTTATTCACCTTGTTATGACTGTCATGGACAAGTGGAATTTCCATTCTGTTACAAATATGGTTTTTGTATGGTTAAAAAAAAAAAAAAGTCTTGGAAAATGCTGGGGAAAATTTCCACTCCGGAGAGAATACTGACAGCATGGTTCTGATACCTTCCTAAGTTCTGTCAGGGCAACCAGATCACTGAAATAAATGAGGAGGCTGAGGAAACCAGAATTAGCTTCTCACAAATAAATGATGGTGTTTAACAAGTACCTGATGGGGTAACAAATGGATAGCAATGTGTTCCTTGTGACATTTTCAAAAATGTTTCTGCAAGAGCACAGAAAGACCTACTGGTGGTCAGCTTTCAAACCCATCTCATTGCTGCAACATTGTCTTGAGCATAACACTGGGTACCTGTCACCTGTGCCTGTAGTTGGAATGGGAGAGGAAAGGATAGCAAGGCAGTGACATTTTTTTGTCATGGCTATAAGAAAAGGAATTTATCATTTGCTGTGAAATTGTAGCTTTGGTGACATCTTTCTTTGAGCCTTGATTGCATACAGATCAGGATTTTAACTCTAGGGGAATTCAGATGGAGAAGACACGCTCAATCCACTGTGTTCACACAACAAATGTGCAAAAGTGACATAAGAGGTCTAATAACTTTCCTGGATTTGAGAACCACAGAAGAAGAGTCTTTTTCAGTGTGGTCCTTTCTTGAATCCACTTGGCACATTTGGCATGTCTCCTTGTCTTGGATTCAACCAAAAGCACCAAAACAAGTGATTTCAGGCTTCAGTGCTTCCTATGCATATTTCATGGCTCATCATAGATATGAGCAGCCCTTCCTAATGCTCATTTTAAAAAGATGTGTTACCATTCCAGAGCAGATAAGGATATTTCAAACAAAGGAAAGAGTTCACAATTCAGAGCAACACACAGCCTGGCAGCCAGTTTGGTGGGTCTGGATTTGAAATAAAAAGATTCAGACGCTTGTTCTGTCTGATTTAGTCATGGAAACTAAACTGGTAATACATTTTTCCCTAATGTTGAGGTTTGCTATTTTGGGGGATACATGAATGTTCACTCTGGACTCAGCCTCATTTAATGGTGGTTTAAAATTGCTGTGAGATGAGCTGTGGTATTTGAGTTGAGCTGCTGCAAAAGCATATGTATGTTCTTAGCTTGCAACAAATTTTGGTAATTTAATGATGCTTAAGACAGTTCCAGCATAGAGAAGTCACCCTATTAAAAACAGTAAATCAAATTCTGCAAGCATAACTGAATTGGTGTTTGAGCTATTCCATTGTCAAGATTCTGCTTCTTTCCTGATATGTACACACACAGACATATAAACTATTTGCATTTATAGTTTTGCAATTCAGTATGTTGCTTATAGCCACAATATATTTTAAGAAAAACCCACAAATTTTGAGATCTTCACAACATTGGACTAGCTATCACCAATAATGCTAGTTGTGCTTAATGAAATCCTCCTCCTGGGTACATTTCTTCCTGTCCAGACTGAGGTCTTCATAAGCCGCATTTTGAAGCATTGTGTAGAAAGACTAATGTATCGGGTCTGACTGAAACAGAGTTAATTTTTCCCATAGCAGCCCTCCCAGTGCTGTACTTTGTATTGAGAGCTGGAAAGGTGCTGATAACACACCTGTGCTGTGGCTTCTCGCAGAGCACCAAGGCTGTTTTTCCAACATTCCCCTGCAGTGGGATGGGGTGGACAAGATCTTGAGAGGGCACACAACCAGGACAGCTGACCCAAACTGACCAAAGGGTTATTCTATACCATATGACATCAGCTCAACAATAACAGCTAGAAAAAGGGGAGACATTTGCTTGTCCTCTGGACTAACCAATACATGTTTGGAGCCCTGCTTCACTGGCCAGACATTTCCTGCCAATGGGATGTAGAGAATAAATCCTGTTTTCTTTTGCTCCCTTACACGTGGCCTTGCTTTGCTTTTCTTTAAACTGCCTTTGTCTTAACTTTGGAGTTTCACCTTATTTTCTTTCCCCTGGTCCAGATGAGAGGAGGTAGGGTAAGGGGTTGAGGGGGGAATTGATAGAGAGGCTTGGTGGGCACCTGATGTCCAGCCAGGGTCAAACCACCACAACTAAATACCTGAACAATGACAAAATCTGTTTCTCATCTGCCACTGTCTGATAGGAGGTGGGGAGTAGCAGGGGGAAAACCTCTTTTCCCTGGTTCTTCACTGAATGATTCTATCTGTATCCATATCCGGGTAGAACGAACAAGGAAGAAACCTCAGTAAAGGCACTGCGACAAAAGAAGGCATCTTGAACAGTGCTCAACCCTAAATGATAATTTCTTTCATGCAATACAAATGTTAAACACCAATGATGTCACTCTGACAGCTGAGGTTTAACTGATGGGCTCTCAGGATGAGAGATTGGTACCAGTATTATCTCTGGCTTCAGAAGATGCTCAGTAGGTACTTCCTCTCCTTCCACCTTCAGCTTCTTGTATTCATTTCACCTCTTAAATTACGGGCACACAAATTCCTTCCATCTTTTGCCTTTCAACTACACAAGGCAACACTGCTTAAAATTCCAGAGGCCTGTCTTTCATATTCCATGAGCCCCTGGGAAGTCAATACATGTCAAAGAAATGTTGGATTATTTATATATATTTACTAATTTTATTCTACATTTTTGAGAAGGCCTTGTGGCATTTGGTCATCACATCCTTAGAAGGCATAACACAGGGCAACACCACTGTAAATGTATCAAAAGGAATTAGACGTTTCCCACAGTATGATAAATCTGTATTGTTCTTGAGACATTATTGTATTGAAAAAGCACTTCCCTCTTCATCATTTCCTTTGCCAAATGACTAGCTCAGCTCCCTGGTTTTTTGGGTTGTTTTTTTTTTTTTTTGGTGCTTTTTCAAGGACCCATAAATAAATGTTTAGTGCAAGAAGGAGCTAAGCTGGTCTTAGACTTTGCATGTTTTGCACAATAATTTTTCTCTGAATCAGTTCCAAGTCATGAATGTCCTCTCATAACATACACAAAGATAAGAATCTTATCAGGATGATGCTTAAGCCCTTCAGTAGGATTCAGGTAAAGATTTATGGATGTATCATCTTTCTAGCTGCATGGTTGTTACCCAGTAGTGAATTGCACTCCATGCTGACCCTGTTTGACCCAGCATACTCTGTCACTCAGCTTTGGCTAGTTACAGGTAGGGTCAGTGCCATCTACCCCATTGCACTTCAATCATATAGTGCAAACATCATCTTTCTTCTAAATCTGTATGTTCCACCCATTGATGTGACAAGCACTCTATTGTCATGCCCTTTTGCAATCTCTCTCGAAGTCATACAGCTTCAACAGCCTTTGAAATATAAATCATATGTAGAGACTAGAGAAACAAGCCCTAGAGTCGGAAGGACCTAGGAGCTCCCCCATCCCCACAACTGCTGTTTGACCCTTGTTTTGACAGTGGCCTGTATTTCAGAGTTCAACTAAATTGCATATAGGCTGTCTTAAAATCAGCATGGAAGAGTTAAACCAACACTTTCTCTGTTAGTGATGTTAGCTGTCATCTAGTCTGGTAAATTAAATGGACAGAACTTGTAGCTTTCATGGTCTGCACTAAGTTTTTAGATCAGTGTGACAAGGCAAGGGACTGCACAGAAACAGAAATATGTGGTATGCATAAAAATAAGAAGCCACTGTCTACAGCTTTGCAACAAACAGAAAGATATGAGTCATTCATAATGTACTTGTGCTGGACTTGAGAAGATTGGCCAAGGATGCTGTTGACAACTGTTTTTCCTTTAATGAAAAGCTATTATGTGATTGTTATTATCCTGGCAGGGGAGATGGCTTTCTAAGTCTTATCTGCATTCAGTAAGCATCCTGATATGTGGCATATCATCCATAAAGGGACAAAAGGTCGTGCTGATGCCTGGATTCAAAGCAGTAGTTGATGGGCATTCAAATACGTCAAAATCATTGTACTCAGAGGCATTTCTTCTGAAATCCAGTATCTACTGCAATGTGATAGTTAAAGCTGGTAAACTAGTAATACTGATTTCATGAATTCTAATCACTTCTCTTTATGACTAATCTGTCAATACTCCCTGTTTTTTCTATGCATTTGTTCATCGATCTGTTTGCGTGAACTGCTTTCGCTCTGTTATTTACAGATTATTCTCTGACTGCGTTGTTCTCCTTTTAGAAAGTGCTGACAGCTGAGTGGACAAGATGTTGGTTTTGATCAGATAATTGATCACCAGATTATTTATGCCTAACAAGAATTAAATCAAAGGCCTTTCAAAATGAACCCATGGACATTACTTGCCTTCGGCATTTGTGGTGGCATGTTTATTCTCCACAATCACTTGTGTGCACAAATACATCACTTGTGCCTACTCAAAGTAATAAGAAAAGCTGACATCATGCTGAAAGTGAACAAATATCCACTAATGTTTTATTGTTGTTTTCTATTATTTTTAAGGCTTTTGGACATGTGTTTGTTGCTCTTCAGGCCAAACAGAGATGTAAGAACAAATTGCCCAGATGATTCTGCAGTAAGATATAGTGTAAGTAACATCTGGGGCAGCAAGGAAGAGAACTGTAAAGGTGAATAAAGGTTACCTCTAAGATACCAGATTCAGATAGGTTCACAGCTTGATAGCTTACTCACTTAGATGCAAACACATTCACTGAAGTGTGCATAAAGTCTAATTACTTTTTTAACACCTCAAATTAGGACGAAGGCCAAGAATTAAAAAGTCAATTATTTGTATTTTTCATTACTGTAGATAATAAATAAAATGGCTGTCAATGTCATTGGGGCACCATTTTATTGAGTATGAAGGTGGAGTGCTACAGGGTCTGCAAGGAGGTGATAATTTTTGGCAACATGGCTCTGCAGTCAACTGCAAAAGGAATTTATTACTGATGGAATTATTTTTTATGCTAGCTGTAAGTTTATTAAGCACTTTACTGCGTAATTTATGTCAGCATATTGTATCATTTTCTGAGCCATATAATAATATTGCTTTGAACTTCTACAGTGACTTCCATTTCCATAGTTTCCTGAAAAGTTATACCCATGCTAATTGCCATGGCACCTAAGAGAGGAAAAGAAATATTCTCCTTCTCTTGGGATAATCAGTATTACTTTTAGCAGTAAAAGTGAAGTGAAATGAAAGGCTCAAAATCAATCTGAAAGTTTGTCAGGTTGGTCTTACAAAGGGAGAAATGTCTTGTGTTTTAGCTGTTAGACTGACAGGTCTCAAAGCATCTGGTCTTGGACACAGACTTCCTGCATGACAGGTAGTAAATCCCTTTTGCCTCAGTTCTATAAATGTGACTGCATTTCCTGCTCCTAATCTTTGTCTTGGCTTTTTTAGGAACCAGTTTTTTGGGCACTATGCTCTCTGGAGTGCATTTTGCTCAATGAAGGTGGATAGGTTCTTTTGACCACTATGTTAATTACAAAAAAACCCCACAAACCCTCCTAAAATAATAATGTGTATTTACTGGAGTGTCATTTTTCTCTAGAGACTTGGTAGGTAGGTTTTCACTGTGTAGTACAGCACAACCATAAATCCTCCTGCGATAGCTGATGGAGTCAGCTGAGGGTGAAAGCAAGTATCTGATTATCTCAGCATATGCCCAGAGCACCAGCACTCAGGGAACCCGAGCATGTCAGTCTTCATAAGATGGCCAGAACTTGAATGGGAAACCTCTGAGGGAAACCCAGGATGCTGTAGGCCACTGCGCTGGAGATTTCTCTCACTGGCCCATACATCAGCCAAAGGTACACAGCAGTATTAGGAAGCATGGTGTCTCTTCAATAACTGCCTTTTAGATGTGTTATGAGATAAGGCCTGATTGCTTATAGAACTTCATTATGCAGTGTCAGGCTTTGCAACGCTAAGGCTGTGAGCCCTGTAACCTTTTAAATTGTGCACGGTGCTCTGCCTATCTGTACTGGTTCTGGATTACTGGTACGCTATCTTCTGCATCGATGACCCTCTGTGATGTGTCTGTGTTTCAGTGATGAGTGTAGCAAGCAGGACCTATTTCATACAGAGTACTGGCTTTGTTCAGAACTACAGAAACAACCCACCCACTTCAGGATGAAACAATCTCACTTGCTCTTCATGGATGAGCAGGTGACTCAGCACAGAGGAGAAAAAAAAGTCCCCTCTGCATTCTTCTCATCCTGTTGCCATAGCAGCCACAAGAAAGGTTTCTGCAGAAGAGGACTGGGTCTTTCTATCCCAAAACAGCAGATCTGTTAGTCACTGACTTGACTCTCCTGCCCGAGTGCCCCAGGTCCCTGACTGGGATGCAAAAATACAGACAAGGGCTCTCAGCTTTGTTGTTTGACTCTCCCAAGTAAGTGCTACTGCTGTCTGCAGAGCCTTCTAATTCCGCTACAGAGACAAGAAATAAAAGAGGATTAGTGTTTGACTTCTTTTTACCATAGGACTTTTTTAACCACTGCCCCCCTGTAGAGATAAATCCAAGAAAACATGTATTTCTTTATTCCTTCAACTAAAACCCTTCAGCTTTTGTAATGGGCTTAGAGCTGTAAACATGTCAGTGGGACCGGTTCTATGCTGGCACACCTTGCTCTAAGCAGGTCAGCAGATATCCAGAATAAGAGGGTCACTGCCACTCTTGTGTTAAGGGTAACCCACAGAATCAGACCTCCTCCTTTTCATATCTTTATCTGGGGGCAGAAACAACCCAAAAAGTTTTTATCAAGGAAAAAAAAAAAATCCTGAATTTCTTTTCCATATTCTGTCAATGCTGGGAACATTAAGGTCAGGTTTTCTGGTTTAGCTGGAGGTTGCCTTGGAAGGATAAGGAAGGGAGAAGTAGGGCTTAAAGAGTCATAGAACAGTCCCAACTGAAGAGGTAAGGTTTGGTTCTTTAATGGAGAGTTCTTAATTTTCAGGGGTTTGTCTTCCAAGACACTTTCTCAAGAAAGTTGTTGACCCCCCCTTTTCCATGAATGGAGCAGCCAGCAGCTGCTGTTCTGCTGTGATATCAGAGTGATAGGGAAATCTTGAGTGCATTGGAAAATTAGGTCAAAATTGACTCATGAGCTATTTGTAGGATTAACCAAAAGGACAGGTTGAGCATTCACAACTCAAGCAGACTTGAGGAAGAGTTTTGGGGTGGACAGCACCTCAGAATCAGTTCATATCAAGCTGTAGTAACTATATTGCATCAGACGGGTGCCTTGCTCTTTTGTATTATTCAGCCTATCTACTATATTTCAGCCTACCTACCATATTATTTTATTCTAAGGAGAACTATTACAAAATCTGCATGAAAATGGTATTTTTACTTTTGATCAGTCTTGTAAAAGCAGTGCATGTGTTTAATATCACCACGGGAGAGGAAAAAGGCAGTGGTACCTGGTGTTTACCCATAAAAACAAAGAGCAGAAGCAAATCCTAGAAAGAGTTATTCCAATTAATAATCCTGCTTTTTATAGAAGGCAGAATCCACCAGCCTAGTAAAGGGGTAAATACTCGTCAGATCACCGGTGGAATAACTGAGTGAAGGAGGTTGAACTGAACCTTGAGGATGAAACACCTACACTGATGAGAAATAGGTTAAGTAGTGCTCTGCTTTTCAGTTATGTTAGAGCTGTAGGTGCTGAAGCCTGGTCATTAGCTGAGGCTATAAAATGCCACATTTATTGTGTCATTATTCTTTCAAATATTTGCCTGATTGGCTTGTGAGCCATTTAGAACTCGCTGCCTTACCTTCCCACCAGTTCCACCAAAGGAAGCTTCTCTGCCTGGATCTATACTCAGAAATGTCAAATCCTCACCTGTTAGCTCTCCCTCTACTAAACAATCCTTAGTACTAGCCTTTTTTTGCCTAGTCCTTGTCAAGAGAAACATCATATCTTACTCACCCTCTTTCTGACCATCAAAGCTGATCTGACTCTGTAGATTCATTTCTAGATAGCCCTTGAGGTCAGTCTGTCCTAGAGTCTTACTTCACCCTGAATTCTCCAGCCACCTGAGGCTAATAGCTGAGTCAGTTTTTCTCCACCAATTGAGCATGTGGCATCTTGGCTTTACTTCAGAGCCTGAGCTATTCCTTTATTAATCAAACAGGAACTCTATTTGCCTTATATTTAGTACTTGACGAAGTCGATCTCCAGCAGTCTTCCAGCACATTTCTTACCCCAAACCATCTTCAAACTGTCACATTTTGCTTTGCTAGTTGCAGGGTGTCAGAACTTCTTGTCATGGTAGTTGAGGAACTCAAACAGCAGCAGGTCTCCTTCCCAGTCTGTGCCTTTCTCCCTTTTACATGTGAGCATCTTTCCTTTGGTGTCAAAAGGTTATCTAGGGGGTTCATACTATTCAACTCCTGAGATTTAAGGTTACGACTCGAGGTTTTTTTGCAAGCAGTCTCTTCAGTTTAAGAGTTTCCACCCAAATGACAATGTGTTTCCATACCAACCTGTGTGACCTGTACCTTCTGTACAGCATATGTGTATTGTACTTTCAATATATTTACAGTTCTCTTAGAAGCTGATAACCGGCTTCCTAGTCAAGGCGGGTTTTATTTCTGTTGGTATTTTCACCTGTTTTGGGCTACAGACTAGTCGAATATTATCCTGTAGCCTTAACTGTCGCCTTCTATTTAGTGGATAATAACTAACTAAATTTAGACAACCCCATGAAGTAAGAAACAGAGATGTAAATGTTGTAGTACTTCCTTCACGTGTTACCTGATGCTTTTTCTGGTCTGATCATTATCTAATGCAGTAACAGAGAAACAGTCAGAGCTATTGCATATGGCTGCTTGTGAATGTAATTTTTTAGCTCATTTTACCCATGTCATGTATATAGTCTCCTGGCAATGGATATATGCATTTCATTCCCAGGATTTCGGATGTTTGTTTGTTTTTTGTTTTTTTTTTTTTTGCATGTGCTTGAAATCTCTTTCAGCGATCTTTGCAAAATGTGCTTTCTGAGTTTATTTTGTAATTTGATTTTGGTCTTCACTTCTGGTATCAGTGCAAGGGCAGCATGAAGGAGGTGGAAGACCAAGAAACAAGCGTGTTGGTAGAAGATTTGTAACTTAGTAAGTATAAAGCATATAGTCCAGTTTATAATATCAACCAAAAAATTAGCTTCTCTGCAGGAATTAATATGCAGAGCTTTTCTAACCTGTGTGTTTGTACATGCTCACAGTGAATTACTATTATCATTAAATCTAAGCAGAGGAGGGAAGCCCTGAGGAGGCAACAGCATTTCCCTGACTCATATGGATCTTTGCAAATACAAACAAGATTGTAGGACAGACAGCACATGCTATGAGAGGTGCCAGAGATATTTGTTGTGATAGTTACAGTGCCTGCAGTGTTTTCATCTCAGAGCAGTATTAGTATGCAGGGCAAACTGTACAGCTGGTGTCACTCATCTTGCTTCTGAGCCAGTCAGTGCCTTCTGGGGAAAGGTTTTGAATAGAGGAGGTGGTAGCAGTCTTATGAGTTGGAGATAGGATTTAGATGTATCTTCAGAGTCATCTATATGCCAGGCTTGTGCCACTTTGGGTTCAGACAATGGGCTCCCTTATTTCCGGAGTGGTGAGTCCACACCCTGGGCTCTGCAGACATCATGTGTTTTAGGAGGTCATTTCTTCTTGCAGATAGACCTTGTAGCATCTGTCTAAACTATGAGTACCATTGGTCCCATAAATCAGATGGTCAATGCCCCAAACCTGTCAGTGTTTAAGAGGCATTTGGACAATGCCCTTAATAATTTGCTTTAACTTTTTATTAGCCCTGAAGTATTCAGGCAGTTGGACTAAATGATTGTCATATGTCCCTTCCAACTGTAGTATTCTATTCTATTCTAAGTTAAATATTTCACATTTTTCCTCCTTTTCAGAATTCTCATGTCTCTCATCTCCAGATGAATCATTTAATTGAATAGTCCTAGAAACTAGTCCAAGCAGGTTTGTTATGTGTTGTTATACCTAGTGATAGTAGAAACTATTGCCTCCCTTAAAACTTCAAGTCCAAGTAGCAAATTCAGTCTTTTTTGAAAGCTGTTTCTTTTCCTTTATTTGGAGGGTTTGGTCATCCCATCTATTGACTATTATTAGTGTAAATTATATGTTTGCAAAGAAATATGTGGATGTAATGAAAGAAAAGAGCAATGGGAATAATAATCAACAGCCTAGAGGAAAATGGATTATGATGAAAAAAATGAATGCATGGCTGTTTGATCTTCTAACATATATAAAAGACTGCTGCAAAGAGGAAGGCAGTAATTCATTTTCCATGCCCAGGGCACAAGTAGTTATGGTTTTAAGCTGCAATTCTGCATCTCTCTGAGCATTCTCCATTGCCTTGTATTTCTTTCAAGTGACTGATTAGTCATCTATTTGCTGTTCTCATAAAATGTGCTCCAGTCAGAGCTATGCTGTGTGATTTCTCCTGTGAACACTCTATGAGTCTCCAGACAATGGTAGCAGCTCTCTGATCTAAATGCAGGTGGGGCAAAAATCTGGTGTAGGTTGGGCGGGGAGCCCAGCAGTAGAGCTGGAAAAGGACCTTGGATCTGGGAGTCAGGCAAGAGACTGATGCAGGAGAGGGCCTGCAAATGAAATCACTGATCAGGAATCTCTTACCTCTGAGAGTCTGACTTCAGCATCTTCCTCCTTCTTCTTCATCACCTCTCTGATAACCATCATATGGCCTAACTCCCATGACCCTAATTATGACATATATACCCCTGTTCCACGGTCTGTAACAGGTCAGAAAACAGTTGGACTATCTCCTCTGATAGTAATATAAATGTTATCTGTGACTGAGGGAAACTTTATACTATTTTTTAATCTGCTGGACATCCTGCTTGGAAGGAGAAGTAATTTTTCAGCTGCAGGAAAACCATGAAAAGGAAATCTTTTGTTGCTGTTTGACTAATTTTCACACTGACAAATGGAAACAATCAATGGAAGTTGCCAGACCAGGAACGTTTATCTTCACTTTTTCCCATGTGAAAAATTCCCCAGCCTAGAATGAGATGAAACTTTATTAGGAAGCTGAATTATAGTTTGGATGGTTGCATTAATAAGGTGGTCTTTCCCTGCATACCCCATCACATTTATAGTGTGTCCTGAATGCAGAAGCTGAATATTGCTGTCACTAAGGCACTTTTGCTTCAAGACTTGTGATCAGAGCTGTCCGAATGGATAATACTGATACCAGTTCAAGTCTCTGAGAACCTTGGTGTAACAATGTATTGATTCATGTAGTTACATCTGCCATACCTGCAGTACTAATTTGAAATCTTTTCTTTCTATTCCACTTAAAAAGGTGGAATTAATGTTGTGTATGTGCTTAGGCTACTTCAGACTCATCTGGTAACATCTAGTAAAAAATATATGAAGGAAAGGGGACTAAAGATGTATGATGTCTTTTCTTAGTAATGTCATCCCCTAAAATATTGTATCCTCCATAACAATCATTCTATCTGCTATACTATGGAAAATACTCTTAGTCTTTTCCCTCATAATAATGATACAAATGTAAGTAGTGCTTCCTTGGCTGAGGCTTTGGCTCCCATTACATTTCCTCTTCATCCCAGTCCCTGGATCTATCCCCACATGGCTCACATTCCTGCATGTCTGGCACTGGTGTGTGTCTGCTGCTCTCTCCTTTCTCAGACAAAGGGTCGTGGGGAGGGGGGGGTGTCTGTTCTGAATTATAATCTCTTTTGCTTTATCCTTGCTCTAAAAAAGAATTCTGCATTTGTTCAGATACCAATAGGAACCAAAGACTCTTCCAGATGGAAAGGAATACCCAGGCAAACATAAGGAGCTAGGCAGGAGTCTTGGCTCCTTTGTCACATGGTGGGTACTTGAATTTTTTAATTTACTTTTAGCACTCAGTAACTGTTTGATCTTGTTATACTGTTATACTGATGATGCATCTCACCAAACTGTGATCCCTATTGGTTTTATGCAAGAAGTAAGCAAAACCTTGGTGCAGCCTATAGTCTTTAGGTCTACACTTCATGGCATATTTATGGATGAGGTAGAAGAGAGCATGGATGAAGGGGCCTGAAAAGCAGACTAGAGGAACTGCAGGGCAGTACTGGCTACAGGCCTGTGTTCTGCAGCTCACAATTCAACTGGAGCCCCACTCTGAGAGGTGAAAAAGAGAAAGCAAATACACATTAATCATATCCATATAATCTTGTAAATCCAGCTTTCCAGGTTTTGCACAAGACCGATAGGGGATTTGATGCTTAAACCCAGAAGGATCCTGGGAAAAGAAACACTTCTATAAAATAATGTCTTTGCAACCATATAGTTTCTAACATGTCTGCCTACCCACTCTATCTTGCCTCTTTGTTTTGGAGAGAAATGGCTCATTTTTTAGTTCAGTGATGAATAGAGCTGATGACTGAAGCTGGAATGGTTTTAGCCAAAATAAGTACCCTGTAAAAGGTATAATCTACACAAACAACTTTAGTTACTGTTGTGACAAAAAGAGACCGGACTGTGAGGTTTAAGCAAATTTCCTTGAACTCACAGGTTTAACTGGTAAGGGCCAAGCAAGCCATCTATTTGAAGTCTAATATGACACTAGCACAGGGTTTTATGGAAGCAATGGAAGAATGCACTATTACAGCTTAAAAGCAAGAATACACTATAAGAAATCAGAAAGCATGCTAAATATTATACATATGCTAATCACCCGTGTGTCACTTACAGCATGCTAAATATTCACTTGCCACTCCAGCTAGGGCTCTCAATCTTAGAAAAGTCACCTTGGCCGATGTCCTGACCAGAGGGGACGGGTGTCCATACAGGTGAGCATTGGAGAGGTGACTCCCAATTCCTAAGCTAATCCTTAGGACTTTTATCCCCTGGCTTATGTGACTGATTATAGTTTGAATACACAAGGTTGTGGCTAAAACCTTCCAGGTGGTTGTGGCAAAACTGTGCCTGATTGGATAATGCCATCTGGATACACAAAATTTGTTGGCTGAAACCCACCACTGAAGCCCCCCAGGCTCTCTTTATCTTACTTTCTCAGGAAGCCAAGTAGTGGTTTGAACTGAGATTCTGCACATGCCATTTGTTGAGGAACTGCAAGGCTCAGCTCAGGTTTCGGTTCTCTGTGTGGTGCAGCACTGTGCTGTTTGGCCTGGGGCTTACAGACAGCTCAGGCCTGAGCCATCTACACAGCTCCCCATGTATTGTCTCTGCATAGATAGGTCCATAGATAGGCAAACCAAGGTTGAGTCACTTGCACAACCCCCCACTGTGAGTTCCCTGCATGCATTAGATTTTACTGAAACTTGCTTATGAACTATGAACCAGAAAATCCTTACAGTTGTTCAGACTCCTGCAGCACATAAAATAAGTATTGTTGGGAATTCCTTTGCAAACAGACAGACCCACCACAAGCATAATCCAGAATGTGCACCCATTCTGATAACTTTTTTCAAGATGTAGAAGTTTGGTTATCTTCTGTTTCATCATTTCCTGTTTCACATTTGTACTTAATTCATGCTGATGTTGAAAGCACCGAACTGCTGCAAACAGTGGGGATTCTGGTATTTTCATCCTGAGCAGAGGCAGTGAAAGGGAGAAGTCTCATGCAAGTCCTCTTCCCTGGAGATCCAGAAACTACCTCAAATCCCAGAGGTGAGCATGAGTAGCTGTATGTACTTGTGCTAGGCACCACTCTGACATGAAAGAAGGTCCTGCAAAGAATTGCTGTGTTGCATTTGCAAGAAGGACTGAAGACGTTTTCATCAGAGGCTATGTGGTGCTTTTCATACACAGCTCTGAATATTGAAGAAATGTGTGGGTTTTTGAGAGTTTATGAAGGTTTTGTGCTTGTGAAGCTATGAGAAACATCACTGTGACTCTGTACACTGCTATTCCCTCCATGCACACTCTGTTTAAATAGGAAAGAACTGACAATCACGTCCAGTCTTACAAAATGCAAACAATCCCCACACAGATACCAAAAGAAAGAGAAACTCTGCTTTGCAGCTCTGCCTAAAGTAGCCTGGATTGCTGTCCATTTTAGTATTCGGTTTGCTTCTATTCCATCAGCAAAATAGTCCTGTTTGGAAGCAGAGTCCAAATGAGAATGCATTCTTGACAACGCAGCTAACTAACTTAATAACATTAAAATAAATTTGTTTTAAACCAACTTCAATGAAAAAAATGCACACACAATCCATTCTGAAATAGGCATGAGTAAAATGGGCATGAGTTAAAACACATTTGTGATCAGAAAACACCTGCACACAGAGAGCTGGTACACTTACTGAGAACCATGCATGCTGTACCAAAGAGCCATAATGCTGGAAAACTTTTGGGGAGCAGAAGTGTTCTGTTGAGTTTCACCTCTGCTCCATCTAATTTCCCTGGTCTTCTGCAACCTGTATTATTTTTCTAACTAAAAGGAAACAATTTGCTTGCTAACAATACACTGGTTTAAATAGGCCTTCAGGTAAAGATTTTCCATAAACCAAGAAACCTGCCCAGCTTATCTGTTGGCTTTTAGTTCTGAAATTTATTAGCTCTCCACATCCATTGGAGATACAAGCACAGTCTTAATTGCTCCATTTTTATTCTCACAGAAAATGCAGTAAATCTTAATGACTGTGCTTCAAACATTAAGAGGCAATGTAGTAGCTATAGGAGAAAAGTAGTCAAAACACATTAAATTAAGTGCTTAATAACATTTTCATGCTGTTCTTCAGAATTTGAGTTTGAAAGAGTAAATGTCGCAAGAATTCTTAAAAGCAACATCCAATTGGAACACTTTTTTTCTCCCAATCTTATTTCCTTAAAACCTTTTCCCCACTCCTTCTTCCCTTCTCAGATTTTCATAACTGTGAAAGCAGTATTTTTTTACTATAATTATAATGGTAGTTGAGAATGTGTTCTGTTATTTTGGCTACATTACCAGTTCATACACTGTTTGTTTATAGCTCTCTGAAAAGCCATTTTAATAAGGTCAGATTTGCAATTTAAATTAACTTTAATATTTCTTGCAAACTCCAGCTCTGTTTGTTTATGCAAGGAGTAAACATACTGGAAATTTATAGTTTTAAAAATACATCCCTTTGTTTTATTTTCAAATAGGTACATGTCAGATAATAAACAGTCTTAACTTTATATATTTTCCTGTGTGAAAAGGAAGAAAACTTTTTTGTTTTTTTTTTTTTTTTTTGCAGTTGCAGTGAGAATGGAATCATTTATTCTAAATAGAAATTTCATCTGGAGGAACAATTTATTTTACAAATTAAGACCTTTTTGCTGTTGTAATTTTTTTTTTTCTATGGGGCTGCTGCTTTAAATTAATTTAACTGTTATGATTTGTTAAATATTTTGGAAAAACAAATATCTACCCATGAATATCTTATGACAGGAACTCCATACTGGACCTGAATCTTAAAATTGAATAGTTCGTCATACACACTATGATACCATTTTTTAATTGTTTTTTCATATTAGATGACCTGAACTTTTTCTTTCATCAGAAAATTTTCTTTCATTTCTATCAACTGTAGATATTTTCAAAACCTAGCATTTTAATAGCTAATGCTCACTCTTCACAGAAGACACAGCTGCAAAGCCTGAACATGAAACTAATTCAGTTTTGCAATTAAATGAATTTTGAAGTCAATAATTTGTTTTTTGCAGAAATTCATGTGCTGAATATCAATGAACACTCCACATAATACCTATGATGTGGAATGTGAACACCATCAGATAAATTTCTGATGAGAAGTTCCTGAAACAGTGTGAAATAATTGTTTTCATTTTTCACGACATTTGTTGAGCCACTAATATTTTATATTGTCTAGTTTCTATAAAACTTGTGTTTTATAACTGTGTTTTTAGACTTTTTCAGTGTAGGTCATAGACATGGCATAATTTCTACTGCTTTGAGCTAGTGGAATAACTTCATCTTCTCACCAGTAATGAGTTATTTAATTTTCTGATTGCTAGAAAAAGAGACAGAACACATTCTTGTCTGAAAGTGTAGTTTGCATGCACAAAGACCTAGATGTTTAGTTACAGTATATTGATCTGTCTTGCCCGATTTTCACCCACCCATGAAGGCCACCCTTAAACTACTGTTGCTAGAGAATCACTTTTTCACAGATAGGAAATATGTTGTGGGCAGATTTGAAGTGACAGTATCTTAGTACCCTGGCAAGGGCAGGCAGGTAGTTGTGGGCAAACGTACCCATGCTTAGAGGACTCCTGCCATCCCTGCAGTCTGTTGGATCCAAGGTAGCTGTATCTTCTGCAGCTCTTTGCTTCCCTGCACAGACATGTAAGGTTCTGCCTCCATTTCTGTTTTCTGCCTAGGTGGCAGTCAAGTCTGCAGGGCTCAGACACTTCTTAATCTTCAGAGGTAGCTAGTGATGAGGCCAGACAGTGTATATGGTTTTGTGCCTGTGGCCATTTGTTTGCTAAGCTTATCCTACACCCTTCTTGCAAGGAGGACAACTTGTTGCTAGCCAAGCTAGCCATGAAAGGCCCTGTGTTGTGTTGCCTGCATATTTCAGAGATGCCATCTTTACGTTGTTTTTTTGTGTGCCTGCCTGCTTGCCATTTTTAAAATAGAGATAAATACTGACTCCTTCTTGTGCGGTTAAATGGGTAAGGGTATGAAAAGTGCATCAGTTTTTTCAAGCAGGAGGAAGGAAGAGGGAACAAAAGTTGAGAAGCTCAAAGAAAGAAAGGAGAGGATGTTAACAGCAGTGATGCCAAGGTTATGTTCTGGATTATTTCCCTTAAAGTTTGTTCTGTTTTGTTGTTTTTAAGAAGAGAATTTCAACCGTCTTTGAAGAAATACAACTCTTAAAATCATTTGTGTCTAGCAGCATCAGCAGGAAGAAAGAAAGGCAGGCATGGAGTGGAATTTGCAAGTCAGTGATAGCCTTTGCCCTGCTTTGTCCTAATTTGTCTGGATATGTCTATTCCAGAGAGATGGATGTTGGTGAGGGCAGATACTAATCTTGTAGCTATTGAAAATGAAGGTATTTTTGGTCCATGTTAGATAACTCAGTGTAAAATTGTAGTTCTTCATAGAAATACAAGAGGTATGACTAAATTACCTTCTCAAGAAAATTTCTGATATGGAATTTGGGTCAGACCCAAAATGGATCAGTGAACCACCAACCTTTGTCAGTGTGGCTGATAGCTTGTTGCTTAGGTCACTGGCCTAAAATCTGAAGTTTTCACAAATCCAGGCATCTGATCTATCCCAGGAATAGCTGAATGTTCTGGGGAAGTACAGTGTTTTCCATTAAAAAAAAAAAAAAACAGCAACAAGAAAATGTAAAACATACCCTCCTCCCTGCTGCCTTAAAATAATTAAAAATACACAGCTTGTCTCAATGTGCAATGAAAACTGCTTTCAAAACCTTGGCTGTTTGACAGAAAAGACGTATTGTTTTCTGATCAATCTTAACTACATGCCACCTCCACAGAGTTTCCCTCTGCTGTTGCAGAAGAGAAAAATTAGATGGGTAGGAAAGACAGATTTCCCAGTAGACTGTCTAGGAGTCTGACACAACCTTATTTCTTCCCTGGAGCTTCTGCTCTTGAAGAAATACCACTCTTGCAGTTTTCCCATATTATACCTAGAGCATCAGAGCTTTTTGCCACGTGCCTTTACATCTTCTTAATGGAGCATGGCAGTTCTGTTCCTGGCTGAGTCTACTAATATATTTCATAATTATCCAAGTCATTTTTCTTCCCTGCTCCCTGTCTAGCTATGCATTGCCTAAGGCTACAGAACTGAAGTTTTCACCTGGTGGATTCTGTTTGTTGTCGCTATCATTGCAGGATATATACAATAAGCTTTTCAGACTTTAGAGGCTGAAGAGAGAGGTTAATCCCATTTAAAAAATAACATCTGCCAAAGCATTTAAAATCCAATTTAACAGCTCCACAACCTGAATATTTCTGTGTACACAAATAGAAAAAAATAGTTATGTTACACAAGATGCCATGATGAAACATCACCCACATTCCTCTCCACCCTTAATAAGTCAGTGGGAAGTGATAGATTTGGCCCTGGGATGCTGTTACAGTGTAAATATCATTAAGGGGATAAAATTGGTTCAAACATTGTCATTGAAGGTTTTTGCAATGCAGAGAAATATGAAATGATTGAAATTACTCATTGATCAGGTTAGAAAACAAAATGAACCACCGTACAAAATTTCAATCCATGTCTAAACTCTTGAAAAATCTTAGGGTAAATTGCATCCAGCTGGATCAGCCCGTCTCTTGGAGTGAGATAAACTTTAGAAAAGAGTTCCTCCATCCTGGTATTGGGTTCTTTTAATCAAAATAAATTTTATTTCCTGGCTTCCATTTCCCACAGCCTGGTTTTGTGTATCCGTCATCTGTGCTGGCAAGAAGGAAAACTGAATCTGACTGGAAATGTCTTTCTTTCAGGGAACCTTCTGGAAGAGTGATGCTGTGGATATATGGGAACAATGGTAAATTTCTTCTTTCAGGATTACTAGTTTAGGACCAACAGCTTCAGTGATTTTCTCTATATCTGCTCTGTTTAGATTTTGATGCTTTATTGACATCAAAATCACATATTTACATTGACTTCTGAGTCTGTTGTTGACTTTAACCTGTGCTTAAAATTAACTTTGTTTTGAGGGTTGTGGTTTCAAACCAAAATGCACTGGAAAGCTTTCAAGAGTCTGTGCCGTTCTTGATTGAAAGCTATGAACTATCATTGCATGACAGTGAGAATTCTTAATTCCTATGTGCATTATGTCTCTTTTTTTTAATTATTTTTTTTTTAAATAAATTGAGCACTCAGTAATGGCCACTGCTGAGAGTAAAGTGATCTTGATCAACCAGTAAAATCATTCACCTGAGGAAATACTGTGTTTCAATGAAGATAACCCATCTGTTCAGTTATCCATTATTGCTCATATTTTTTACATCTCACTTGTCACAAAGGGTTGAATGTATGCTTTTTAAGCTATTTCCTGCCTGTGCTCCCTTTCCACTAGTAGATCCCTAATTCTTTTTACATTATTCTGCCTTACAAGATTGGAACACTGAGTGAGATTGATTGGCTGTATTACGGTAAGGATGTGTTCAAGAAATAACATGCAGAAATCCTATCTTTTTTGTTTGTGCAATGTCCTCCTGGTGGAAAAAAACCCACGAGCTCTCTGCATTTTGAAATGTATACTATAATCAAATTTAATAATC